>APFE030957075.1:27502-39827 GCA_000404065.3 Pinus taeda | reverse complement strand
TTTAATTTTAGAAAATCCCAAAACATATAACAGATAGACTACTGCTAAAATAATTGTTTGTATGTGTGTTCTGTGATTTTTCAGGTGTTGATTAAAACAAAGCAGAGTGCCTTTCCACCATTTTCTCTGCAATTACAAAATTACATCAATGCAGAACCATAATCCTTAACAACATATTCCATATGTGCTCAAAAGAATCATGTTAATGTAGTTCAGGTAAACTTGATTTGGTTAAGTTAACTGTGGTTTTCTTTCTAACTTGAACTCATGGTATTCATGTGGAATATAACCTATTTAAAAGCAGAAAAACTCCAAATAAATTTATTGGGGTGAGATTCCTGATAATCGAAGTCCATCTCTTCCATCACTTGTTGAGGTCACAAACCATATCACTAACATGGAGCATTCAGCTTCCAAAACATGGATTTGCCTCCTCTTTGGCCCCTTAGTTGCCTTTAACTCATTTCCTATGCCACCTCAATAATGTTTGTCTCCATGTCAAGCTTATTATAGAAACCCATTAAGATAATTTTCTCCACTTTCTAGACGTTCTCATTTGTTGGTAATTTGATAACATCTTTACCCATCAAATTTACTGCAAAAATTGACAAAGCCATAGTCTACCTATCCTTTTCGGTAGAATTTTGATAAAATTTAGTAGGAATGAAGGCTGAGTGGACGATGCCCATTGAAAAATACTTTCATGCTTAGTCACACAATCATGCCCCCCAAAAATTAAAGTTAATTCGACAAATTCCACTGCCTCTTCCTTTCCTTTAACCTTCCTCTCTCTTTCCTATATTCAAAGAATTATTAACAAAATATCTAAGGTCATCTAAAAAGAATATAAAAACTATTTTTAAACCCTTCAAAATTCTTCACCTTATTAAAGTTGCAAAAGATAAATTTGATGTTATGCCTAGCCTTACTGTTTACTAAATACTTACTCTTGTTGCAACTCCTAACTCCAGTTTCTACAATTTGCAAGGAAGGTTTTGCAAGACCCCCTACATCTAAAATACTTCAATATTGTTAAAAACTCAATAATAATCTTGAATCTAAAGCTTTGCGGGGAGCAAATGGTGCCAGGGCAACAAATGACCCCTTTGCATCTTTCAATGTTGTCCAAAAGGAAGACCAATGTAGCCAAAGGGAAAGTTATGTCACCCACATAACAAACACAAATTTATTCACAGGTTTCTTATTTATTCACTGTATTAGAATCCAAAACCATCATATGCAGATTCAACAAATTTTGGCCAAAAATTGAAGCATTGCATTAGTGGGTATTCACTTGGACATCAAATTGTGATATTTACTTGTGCTCTAAAAGATTTTTTGTTGTCCAACTTGATACTAAAAGAGAATTGGATTTTGCATTAAATGAAGGACCAAGGTTTTGGGTTAACGACAAGCTATCAATTACTCCATTGTTTCTTGGTTTTGATGTAACCTCCATGGTGGTCAGTTCCATGCCAATATAGGTTAGGATACCAAACCTACCCCTTCCTTTCTAGCACCACCAGATCTGATTTGTTTCAGCGTTGGCAAAAGCGCCCTGTAATCTGTTTATAGTATTTATTTGGCATTTAAAAGATAATTTTTGTTCCCAATTGCTGAAAACTTGCTAAAGGCTTTGGATTGGGACTATGTATTCTTTTATTTTAAAATCCTGGAATGCAGGCCAATACAGAGGACTGGAACATGGACACATGGGATGAGCAGCAGACCGACTTAATTGATGTAAATCATTGCTTGAATTTGGAACTGTATATATGAGATCTGTCTTGGTTGCAGGTTGGTCAAAGTGAAAAGATCAATATGCTGCAATCTAATTAGGCTTTGCTATGTTACACAATATTGGAGAAATATCCTTGTATAAGTCAATGTAATAACTTTTTGGTACAACATCATCGCAGCAATGACACCCATTTTTTAATAAATCATGATTCACAAGTTTTAATAACTAAAATGTTTAGTATTTCATCACAATTAATTGTTTGAAATACAATAATATATTTGATAGTGTTATAAACTAGATTTAATGGTGTGATGTGGGCACCGGGACATGTTTCAATGGTGAGAATCCAACATGATTGTAGACTTTGGAGAGGTTTTCCCGCTGCAAAGGTTTCCTTTAAACATATAACACCACTCTTCTTATTTCTCTTTAAAGGATTATTAGTATTACATGTCAAGAAAAAATGTGACCATTTCATGGCTGCTCCTTTTCGACCATAGAAGAAAAAATAAAAATAGAGAATGTACCAGCTTATTGCCACTTTCAAACAGCATAGAGCATGGGTTGACCTTTCCAATCGCCTTGATAAGATTTATTATTAATATAAGTAGAAGAAAAATAGAGAATGTACCAGCTTATTGCCACTTTCAAACAGCATAGAGTATGGGTTGACCTTTCCAATGGCCTTGATAAGATTTATTATTAATATAAGTAGACTTAGCATGGGAAAAATAAGAAAAATCTTGTGTTCTAATAGCAGGATTTTGTTTGGCCTCTTAAAATTCTTAAAACTTCTGCTGGTTTCATTGTTTTCTTTTTCACTCTAGCATTATAGCAATATCTACACAGTGGCAAGTTACAAAAAAGGTCAAGAATCCATAAGGTATTCATCTTTTTTTCCATTGTTAGATAATACATTATACTAGATCCTAACTATTGCGGCCAATTGGCTACCACCCTGACAAATAGATTGAAAAAACAAGATCCCCATCCTACACAACGGCAATAGAGCGTAGGTATGGAAGACATGATAGGTTTCGGGGCGTAGATGATCTTTCACGTTGGCAGTTCTCAATCACTATTTGCATACCTGGCACTGGTGTTGGGTTTTTTCTTAATTTCTTCTGAAAACTCCTTTCTTGATTCAAGATTTTGCATTGAGAATATAAACGAGTTGTTGCAGTGGCTGCTATAACCTCTTGTTATTGGCTATCGCCCTGCAAGGAATGGAAATAAAACAATAAGCTGCCGCTGACAAGATCTAAACCTTAACGCTTGACTAGACTCAAAGATCTTCACCATAACCTTTACAGCTTGTATGAGACACAAAAAAGAACTGAGAGATGCCATGGCAGGTGATTTTGCTTTCAACCCTGATTAAGTACAGTCTGCAAAGTGTTGGCTCCATTGCTGCTGAACTTATCTTGACGGTAGATTGGGGAATATATTGAAAATTCTAAAATAGTGGTAAGGTTTGTGTTTTTTTTCTTTTTTGAAATATGACCAATAACAATAAACTTTAAACAATTAATTTATTTCTATTCATAATAATATGAATATTTTAAAACTCTGCCATCTCTATGAAATGGTCTTCTTTGTTCTGAAATATTTTTCCTAAACTTATACCCCTCCACTGCTCTGAAATGTTTTAGCCAATTGTTTTTTTACAGGACTATACAAGTTTTGTATGACAATATTCATTTTAACTTTTCGTACAGAATATTAAAAGTCTCCCGGATCTAAATCTGTAAACGTTACACTATCTCATAATTTGTGTGTGTTCTGTGATTTTTCAGGTGTTGATTAAAACAAAGCAGACTGCCTTTCCACCATTTTCTCTGCAATTACTAAATTACATCGATGCAGAACCATAATTCTTAACAACATATTCCAGATGTTCTCAGAAGTGTTTAGGAGAATCATGTTAATGTAGTTTAGGTAATTTTTCTTTCTAACTTCACAGAACTCATGGTATTCATGTGGAATATAACCTATTTAGAAGCAGAAAAACTCCAAATAAATTTATCCCAATAACCATTATAGCTGAAAAATAATTCAAACTCATCTGCCCACCCAAACTTATCTCCATTTTGTGATACAAACTAATTTCCACATTCTTGCTGTATTAAATAAATAAATAAATAAATAATAATAATAAATAATAATAAATATATATAATATAATATTATATAATATAATAATTATATAAATATATATATATATATATATATATTTAATTTTAGAAAATCCCAAAACATATAACAGATAGACTACTGCTAAAATAATTGTTTGTATGTGTGTTCTGTGATTTTTCAGGTGTTGATTAAAACAAAGCAGAGTGCCTTTCCACCATTTTCTCTGCAATTACAAAATTACATCAATGCAGAACCATAATCCTTAACAACATATTCCAGATGTGCTCAAAAGAATCATGTTAATGTAGTTCAGGTAAACTTGATTTGGTTAAGTTAACTGTGGTTTTCTTTCTAACTTGAACTCATGGTATTCATGTGGAATATAACCTATTTAAAAGCAGAAAAACTCCAAATAAATTTATTGGGGTGAGATTCCTGATAATCGAAGTCCATCTCTTCCATCACTTGTTGAGGTCACAAACCCTATAACTAACGTGGAGCATTTAGCTTCCAAAACATGGATTTGCCTCCTCTTTGGCCCCTTAGTTGCCTTTCACTCATTTCCTATGCCACCTCAATAATGTTTGTCTCCATGTCAAGCTTATTATAGAAACCCATTAAGATAATTTTCTCCACTTTCTAGACGTTCTCATTTGTTGGTAATTTGATAACATCTTTACCCATCAAATTTACTGCAAAAATTCACAAAGCCATAGTCTACCTATCCTTTCGGTAGAATTTTGATAAAATTTAGTAGGAATGAAGGCTGAGTGGACGATGCCCATTGAAAAATACTTTCATGCTTAGTCACACAATCATGCCCCCCAAAAATTAAAGTTAATTCTACAAATTCCATTGCCTCTTCCTTTCCTTTAACCTTCCTCTCTCTTTCCTATATTCAATGAATTATTAACAAAATATCTAAGGTCATCTAAAAAGAATATAAAAACTATTTTTAAACCCTTCAAAATTCTTCACCTTATTAAAGTTGCAAAAGATAAATTTGATGTTATGCCTAGCCTTACTGTTTACTAAATACTTACTCTTGTTGCAACTCCTAACTCCAGTTTCTACAATTTGCATGGAAGGTTTTGCAAGACCCCCTACATCTAAAATACTTCAATATTGTTAAAAACTCAATAATAATCTTGAATCTAAAGCTTTGCGGGGAGCAAATGGTGCCAGGGCAACAAATGACCCCTTTGCATCTTTCAATGTTGTCCAAAAGGAAGACCAATGTAGCCAAAGGGAAAGCTATGTCACCCACATAACAAACACAAATTTATTCACAGGTTTCTTATTTATTCACTGTATTAGAATCCAAAACCTTCATATGCAGATTCAACAAATTTTGGCCAAAAATTGAAGCATTGCATTAGTGGGTATTCACTTGGACATCAAATTGTGATATTTACTTGTGCTCTAAAAGATTTTTTGTTGTCCAACTTGATACTAAAAAAGAATTGGATTTTGCATTAAATGAAGGACCAAGGTTTTGGGTTAACGACAAGCTATCAATTACTCCATTGTTTCTTGGTTTTGATGTAACCTCCATGGTGGTCAGTTCCATGCCAATATAGGTTAGGATACCAAACCTACCCCTTCCTTTCTAGCACCACCAGATCTGATTTGTTTCAGCGTTGGCAAAAGCGCCCTGTAATCTGTTTACATTATTTATTTGGCATTTAAAAGATAATTTTTGTTCCCAATTGCTGAAAACTTGCTAAAGGCATTGGATTGGGACTACGTATTCTTTTATTTTAAAATCCTGGAATGCAGGCCAATACAGAGGACTGGAGCATGGACACATAGGATGAGCAGCAGACCGACTTAATTGATGTAAATCATTGCTTGAATTTGGAACTGTATATATGAGATCTGTCTTGGTTGCAGGTTGGTCAAAGTGAAAAGATCAATATGCTACAATCTAATTAGGCTTTGCTATGTTACACAGTATTGGAGAAATATCCTTGTATAAGTCAATGTAATAACTTTTTGGTACAGCATCATCGCAGCAATGACACCCATTTTTGAATAAATCATGATTCACAAGTTTTAATAACTAAAATGCTTAGTATTTCATCACAATTAATTGTTTGAAATACAATAATATATTTGATAGTGTTATAAACTAGATTTAATGGTGCGATGTGGGCACCGGGACATGTTTCAATGGTGAGAATCCAACATGATTGTAGACTTTGGAGAGGTTTTCCCGCTGCAAAGGTTTCCTTTAAACATATAACACCACTCTTCTTATTTCTCTTTAAAGGATTATTAGTATTACATGTCAAGAAAAAATGTGACCATTTCATGGCTGCTCCTTTTCGGCCATAGAAGCAAAAAGAAAAATAGAGAATGTACCAGCTTATTGCCACTTTCAAACAGCATAGAGCATGGGTTGACCTTTCCAATGGCCTTGATAAGATTTATTATTAATATAAGTAGAAGAAAAATAGAGAATGTACCAGCTTATTGCCACTTTCAAACAGCATAGAGTATGGGTTGACCTTTCCAATGGCCTTGATAAGATTTATTATTAATATAAGTAGACTTAGCATGGGAAAAATAAGAAAAATCTTGTGTTCTAATAGCAGGATTTTGTTTGGCCTCTTAAAATTCTTAAAACTTCTGCTGGTTTCATTGTTTCCTTTTTCACTCTAGCATTATAGCAATATCTACACAGTAGCAAGTTACAAAAAAGGTCAAGAATCCATAAGGTATTCATCTTTTTTTCCATTGTTAGATAATACATTATACTAGATCCTAACTATTGCGGACAATTGGCTACCACCCTGACAAATAGATTGAAAAAACAAGATCCCCATCCTACACAATGGCAACAGAGCGTAGGTATGGAAGGCATGATACGTTTGGGGGCGTAGATGATCTTTCACGTTGGCAGTTCTCAATCACTATTTGCATACCTGGCACTGGTGTTGGGTTTTTTCTTAATTTCTTCTGAAAACTCCTTTCTTGATTCAAGATTTTGCATTGAGAATATAAACGAGTTGTTGCAGTGGCTGCTATAACCTCTTGTTATTGGCTATCGCCCTGCAAGGAACGGAAATAAAACAATAAGCTGCCGCTGACAAGATCTAAACCTTAACGCTTGACTAGACTCAAAGATCTTCACCAGAACCTTTACAGCTTGTATGAGACACAAAAAAAAACTGAGAGATGCCATGGCAGGTGACTTTGCTTTCAACCCTAATTAAGTACAGTGCGCAAAGTGTTGGCTCCATTGCTGCTGAACTTATCTTGACGGTAGATTCGGGAATATCTTGAAATTTCTAAAATAGTGGTAAGGTTTGTGTTTTTTTTCTTTTTTGAAATATGACCAATAACAATAAAGTTTAAACAATTAATTTATTTCTATTCATAATAATATGAATATTTTAAAACTCTGCCATCTCTATGAAATGGTCTTCTTTGTTCTGAAATATTTTTCCTAAACTTATACCCCTCCACTGCTCTGAAATGTTTTAGCCAATTGTTTTTTTACAGGACTATACAAGTTTTGTATGACAATATTCATTTTAACTTTTCGTACAGAATATTAAAAGTCTCCCGGATCTAAATCTGTAAACGTTACACTATCTCAGAATGTGTGTGTTCTGTGATTTTTCAGGTGTTGATTAAAACAAAGCAGACTGCCTTTCCACCATTTTCTCTGCAATTACAAAATTACATCGATGGAGAACCATAATTCTTAACAACATATTCCAGATGTACTCAGAAGTGTTCAGAAGAATCATGTTAATGTAGTTTAGGTAAATTTTCTTTCTAACTTCACAGAACTCATGGTATTCATGTGGAATATAACCTATTTAGAAGCAGAAAAACTCCAAATAAATTTATCCCAATAACCATTATAACTGAAAAATCATTCAAACTCATCTGCCCACCCAAACTTATCTCCATTTTGTGATACAAACTAATTTCCACATTCTCGCTATCATATATATATATATATATATTAATTTTAGAAAATCCCAAAACATATAAATAGACTACTGCTAAAATAATTGTTTGTATGTGTGTTCTATGATTTTTCAGGTGTTGATTAAAACAAAGCAGAGTGACTTTCCACAATTTTCTCTGCAATTACAAAATTACATCAATGCAGAACCATAATCCTTAACAACATATTCCAGATGTGCTCAAAAGAATCATGTTAATGTAGTTCAGGTAAACTTGATTTGGTTAAGTTAACTGTGGTTTTCTTTCTAACTTGAACTCATGGTATTCATGTAGAATATAACCTATTTAAAAGCAGAAAAACTCCAAATAAATTTATTGGGGTGAGATTCCTGATAATCGAAGTCCATCTCTTCCATCACTTGTTGAGGTCACAAACCATATAACTAACGTGGAGCATTCAGCTTCCAAAACATGGATTTGCCTCCTCTTTTGCACAAGAGTGTTTATAAACTAAGTTTAAGAACCCCACGCTTTTGATCAAGCTTTGATTTTCATTCCAATGAGCTTAATTATGGCATTTCCAAACACAGAAACAAAATCAAATGACTGCTATTGTTTTAGTTTTGATTTTGAGCTTAATGAGCTTCATTATGGCGTTTTCAATCACACGATACTCCCTTCTGCATCAGCATCATAGAAAGAAAGCATTCCTTTTCCAAATACATCCCAATTCTCTGTTTTAAGTTTCAGGGGAATGGGTCTGTGGGGGACACATTGGGGATTCTCCTCTTCTTTATTTTGGGTTCCCACTCTACCCCCAGTTTTGAGCAAGGTGCCCATTCTGTCTACCACTTGGCCTATCCTAGAGGCAAAAGTTTTTAAAAATTCCAATAGATAGAAGGTACAGAACACCGCAGAAATGAAATCTTAAAATCCCCATGCTCTTGGTTAAATTTTGATTTTATCTCAATGAACTTAGTTATGTTGTTAGATATGGAATCCTAGGAACTCTAGCCTTTTGATTGATTTGATTTTGACACTAATGAGCTTAGGTATGACATTTTCAATAATAGAAAAAAAATCTTGAAAACACATTGTTTTTTATTAGATTTTGATAAAAACCACAAGTTCTTTATTGCATTTTGATTTTTAATCTAGGAGAATAGGAATTTTGATATAATAGCAATCTGAGGTTTATTTTAATTACCTTAGGACACTTCGATCATAATGAGCTCCATGCTTTTGATATAATTGCAATCTGAGGTTTATTTCAATTACCTTAGGATACTTCGATCATAATGAGCTCCATGCTTTCTTTCAATCACAGAGAAGAAAACTCAAAATCCTGATTCTTTTGAGTAATTTTTGGTGAAAAGCCATATTTAAATATTTTTTATTAAACACATGCTTTTGATATAATTGCAATCTGAGGTTTATTTCAATTACCTTAGGATACTTCGATCATAATGAGCTCCATGCTTTCTTTCAATCACAGAGAAGAAAACTCAAAATCCTGATTCTTTTGAGTAATTTTTGGTGAAAAGCCATATTTAAATATTTTTTATTAAACACAATATATGATTCTGGGAGAATAGGCTTTTTGTTTTGTTTCAATCACAATTCTAGGTGTGTTTCAATTATAGCTTTGACCTTAAGGCAGTTTCAATGACAGGAATGTTACACACAGAGATGTAAAATAGAAATGGGTAATATTTGTATTAGAAAAAAGCCACAGCTGAGTTGGGCAACTTAGCGCAACAAAAAAAAAGATGTTGTTAACAAAAACCACCATATCTATCTAGCTGTATGTGTTGGGAATGCTTTCGATTAAATTTTGATTTTGATTTTAATGAGCTTTATTATGGTATTTTCTATCATAGCAACGAAACCTTAACATCCCCATGCTTTTGATTTTGATCTAATTAACTTAATTATAGTGTTTTCAATAACAGAAACCAAATCTTGCGTTTCATTAAAGTATGGTTTTGATCTTAATGAGCGTAGTTATACAATTTTCAATCACAGAAACAGAATATCAAAACCCCGCTTTTGATTAAAAATTCCAATAGATACAAGGTGCGGAACACCACAGAAATGAAATCTTAAAATCCCCATGCTTTTGGTTAAATTTTGATTTTATCTCAATGAACTTAATTATGTTGTTAGATATGGAATCCTAGGAACTCTAGGCTTTTGATTGATTTGATTTTGACCCTAATTAGCTCAGGTATGACATTTTCAATCATAGAAATGAAATCTTGAAAACACATTGTTTTTTTATAAGATTTTGATAAAAACCTCATGTTCTTTATTCAAGCATAATAGCAAGAAAGAAATATGCGTCTCCAACTATGCATAAATCTCCAATGGTGTTCAGTATGCCATCATTCACCGTGCATCTTCAACTAACAATATATAAATCCCCATGGAAAAGGTAACTTCATTTCCATTCATCGCAAATTCATTTTAACACAACTCACTTGCAAAGTATTGCTAATAAATTTCCACAACCGATTTACATATTACAACTTCTAACAAAATATACATTTCATAGGTTCATTACTGCTTCTTCAGGTCTTCGATGCCTCCAACAAGTTTTGATACAATGTCAAATATGGAATGACAAGCACAAAGTTCTTTAGAATATTATATTCACTATTTGTATTTTCCATTTGAAACTTGAAAAAGGATGTTTCAGATCAAGTACCATTTTGATAGTTTATGTCTTCACAACCGATTCATTATCAATGGGTTTTAACACATTTTGTTAACAAATTCAATTTATTTCAATGAATATAATACATGTTTTCAATATGTCTTCATATTAATTAAATTTCTTGTTTGATTAATGATTTCTTAAATAACCCTATCGAAATTGATATGGATACTCAGTTCTTGTTCGCGTTTCACGTGAATTCATTCCTTTACCTTCACCTTCAACTACACAATTTCAATCGAGATATGAAGGTGTCTAAACAAGTTCAATGGACATTTATGACTACTTGCATTCCATTTCATAGCCACTTTAACCCCCAAATATGCTTTTCGACATGGCTTCCTCAAATTAAAACTCAAATACATCGACCCTTGCTTTCAAAAAAGCCCATAAAAGCCGATTCACATTTCAATATTCTTCCACACACTATGCCTTACGGCGTTTCCTTTGCAACATTAGGTGCAAATGCTAGTTATGAATAAATCATATTAAACCGCCTTTATGACTGTTACTTTGAAAACTGTGCTATTTTACAATTTACGCAATCGGGCATCGGGGAAATGCTAAGTTATTGCATTTGTTTTGTTTGGAATCCCTGATCGCTGATAGCGATATCGCATCACGTCGGGCATAGCTGGTAGGGTCGCTTAGGATGAGGGCATGGTAATTCGCCGATCGCCGATAGCGATATCGCATCGCATCGGGTGAAGGGGAGATTCTTTGCATTTAAGTATGATTGGCGAGTGGCGATTGGCGATTTCCGATATCGCAGCGCATCGGAGCAAGGATCGTTACTCATGTTACTTTATGCTTTGCCGATATCTGATTGCGATTTTGTATCGGCGGAAACCAAGATGTCCCTTAAGTTGAGCTTTCTTTGTCATTGTGATATGCGATCTTGCGATCGCTTTATCGCAATGATAAAGGTAAATCGTTTTATGTTGGGGTTTATCGGTTGGTTTTATTAAAAAGGATTTTTAATGATGTTCCCTTTGATTCAAGCGTTTTTTGAAATAGAAATTTAAATTGATAACAATTTGAAAAAAAAATTAAAAAAAACGGGACCCATTTCACATTATAGTTTTGGAATTTTAATGATATGAAATGGGGGGTTGTTGTATGGCACAACAATTGGCGATTCGCTGGAAGAAACAGTTATCTCTGAACAATATAAAAATACTTAGACTTTTTCACAATAGAAATTTTATTCAAAAGGGAAAATTCTAATATAACTAGATATCGTTGCATTCTATGGAAACAAAACTTTCTTTGCTAATTTCCTCTCTTGTTGAAAGTAGATACATTCCATATTTTTAAATTGGCACTTATTGGTTGATATTGATAAAATAGGAAAATTTTCCAAATCAACTATTAAAATTAACTCCTTTGCCATAGATATAGCCTCTGCTGCCAGCAAACGTCCATAGTCTCGGCAGGGATACCTTTTAACCATATCATATTGTCCTATTCACTTCAGAGCACGATTAACAGAATGAATTCAGAAACATGTTTTTTCACATTTGTTTTCATTTTCTGCTATTTTATAAGATAAAAAGTCATCGCCCTGGTGTGGTAGCCAGTTAATTGACAATGCCGTTCACTGGCAGTAATCTAACCGAACAAGCTGGCTCGTGATGAGACCCCTTGTCTTACAATTGAAGCCATTACCCTGTTTTGGTATGCAGCGTTGGTAATGTCGGCTAAACTATTTCGCTATGAACATGGTAAGCAGGCTTGTAATAAGACCTCTTAACTTTTATATCTAGTATTCTTGGAATTTCATCCTGAATAATCATGAACTTAGGTAAA
>APFE030957075.1:1837-26761 GCA_000404065.3 Pinus taeda | reverse complement strand
TTTTATTAGATTTTGATAAAAACCACATGTTATTGCATTTTTATTTTTAATCTAGGAGAATAGGCATTTTGATATAATTGCAATCTGAGGTTTATTTTAATTACCTTAGGACACTTCGATCATAATGAGCTCCATGCTTTTGATATAATTGCAATCTGAGGTTTATTTCAATTACCTTAGGACACTTCGATCATAATGAGCTCCATGCTTTCTTTCAATCACAGAGAAGAAAACTCAATATCCTGATTCTTTTGAGTAATTTTTGGTGAAAAGCCATATTTAAATATTTTTTATTAAACACAATACATGATTCTGGGAGAATAGGCTTTTTGTTTTGTTTCAATCACAATTCTAGGTGTGTTTCAATTATAGCTCTAACCTTAAGGCAGTTTCAATGACAGGAATGTTACACACAGAGATGTAAAATAGAAATGGGTAATATTTGTATTAAAAAAAAGCCACAGCTGAGTTGGGCAGCTTAGCGCAACAAAAAAAAATATGCTGTTAACAAAAACCACCATATCTATCTAGCTATATGTGTTGGGAATGATTTCGATTAAATTTTGATTTTGATTTTAATGAGCTTTATTATGGTATTTTCTATCATAGCAACGAAACCTTAACATCCCCATGCTTTTGATTTTGATCTAATTAACTTAATTATAGTGTTTTCAATAACAGAAACCAAATCTTGCGTTTCATTAAAGTATGGTTTTGATCTTAATGAGCGTAGTTATACAATTTTCAATCACAGAAACAGAATATCAAAACCCCGCTTTTGATTAAAAATTCCAATAGATACAAGGTGCGGAACACCACAGAAATGAAATCTTAAAATCCCCATGCTTTTGGTTAAATTTTGATTTTATCTCAATGAACTTAATTATGTTGTTAGATATGGAATCCTAGGAACTCTAGGCTTTTGATTGATTTGATTTTGACCCTAATTAGCTCAGGTATGACATTTTCAATCATAGAAATGAAATCTTGAAAACACATTGTTTTTTTATAAGATTTTGATAAAAACCTCATGTTCTTTATTCAAGCATAATAGCAAGAAAGAAATATGCGTCTCCAACTATGCATAAATCTCCAATGGTGTTCAGTATGCCATCATTCACCGTGCATCTTCAACTAACAATATATAAATCCCCATGGCAAAGGTAACTTCATTTCCATTCATCCCAAATTCATTTTAACACAACTCACTTGCAAAGTATTGCTAATAAATTTCCACAACCGATTTACATATTACAACTTCTAACAAAATATACATTTCGTAGGTTCATTACTGCTTCTTCAGGTCTTCGATGCCTCCAAAAAGTTTTGATACAATGTCAAATATGGAATGACAAGCACAAAGTTCTTTAGAATATTATATTCACTATTTGTATTTTCCATTTGAAACTTGAAAAAGGATGTTTCGAGATCAAGTACCATTTTGATAGTTTATGTCTTCACAACCGATTCATTATCAATGGGTTTTAACATATTTTGTTAACAAATCAATTTATTTCAATGAATATGATACATGTTTTCAATATGTCTTCATATTAATTAAATTTCTTGTTTGATTAATGATTTCCTAAATAACCCTATCCAAATTGATATGGATACCCAGTTCTTGTTCGCGTTTCGCGTGAATTCATTCCTTTACCTTCGCCTTCAACAACACAATTTCAATCCAGATATGAAGGTGTCTAAACAAGTTCAATGGATATTTATGACTACTTGCATTCCATTTCGTAGCCACTTTAACCCCCAAATATGCTTTTCGACATGGCTTCCTCAAATTAAAACTCAAATACATCGACCCTTGCTTTCAAAAAAGCCCATAAAAGCCCATTCACATTTCAATATTCTTCCACACACTATGCCTTACGGCGTTTCCTTTGCAACATTAGGTGCAAATGCTAGTTTTTTATTCCACTAAAACACAACGGAGACAACGCAACCATCCGGTGGACGTCAATTGAAATGACGGTCAATAAAACTTTTCATCAAAGTTGCAGGATTATTTGAAGGTTCCCGATTAAAGCTGTTCCTTATTTTAAAGAACTCTCATTTTTTAATGAGTATCTCTTTATCATAAAAGGATCACGTTAATGAAGCCTCACTTCAAAAGTTTTTTTTATTCTTAAATTGAAGATTGGTTTAATTTAAGCAAGAAAAAAAAAATAGAAGAAAGAAAAGGCGTAAAGGGAAATTGAAAACAACGCTAGAATTTTTAACAATGTCAGTGGAAAGGAGATTTTTAAAATTTTGAAAAGAAGATTTTAAGAAGGTGCCCACATTAGCTTCAAAATAATGGTTTTTTTTACTGTGTTGCCATAGATTTTAATTTTGTTTGGCAAAAATTATGAGGTGTGGTATTTAAGAATGAAGATATTTTTGCAAGCCCAAGATTCTTGAGATAGGTTGTACTTGTAGAATGATTATGTAGAGTCGACCTAAGAAGAATTAGCAGTCATGACTAATGACCAGAGGAATGGAGTTATTGAACTCAGAAGGAAAGAGAACATAGGCAAATGTTGGATACAAAACTCAGTCAATGATTCTATCTTCCACGAGGAATGGAGTTATTGAACTCAGAAGGAAAGAGAACATAGGCAAATGTTGGATACAAAACTCAGTCAATGATTCTATCTTCCACAAGATAACTGGGGCACCCACATCACATGAAGCTTGGGAAGTCTTGAAAGGTGCATCAAATGGTATAGAGGAGAACATTAATTTACAAACATTGAGCGCACAGTTTGAAACCCTAAAGATTACTCACCCAAAGAATGTGGATCCATTTATGACTAGAGTCATTAGTCAATCAGATCAAACTCATTGGTGAAATCATTACATATCAAAATATTGTTCAAAAATTTCTTCTAAGTTTGCCTAAGAAATATGACAAGATTGTAACAACCATTCTATAATCCAAAGATTTTACAACTTTCTTAGTAGAAGAGTTGACTAGGTCACTGCTCACACACGAAACAAGACTCAACTTCTCAAAAGATTCCACGAACAAATCTTTCAAAGCACAACTCTCTTTTGGGAGAGGTAGAGATAGAGGATTGAGATGTGACAACAAGCAAGGCAGAGCCCAAAGTAGAGGCCGTTCATAACATCATCATGCAGCAGAGCAACATAGACCTCCACAAAACCAAACTCAAAGAAGTAGACCATGGAGAAAACCTAATGTCGAATGCTATTACTGCAAAAAATTTGGGCATTATGAAAAAGAATGTGAAAAGGAAATGGTTAAATAGTTGAAAATAATTAATATTATTTTGTATTAATGGAGAAATGGTTACACAAGTTGTAACATATCTCCTTAGTTTAGGATTTGTTCGTAGAGTTTAGGAGATTAGTTGCAACTTCTTGATCTCTAGTAATGTACTTAATGATGTAATTACTCATTTGATGAATGTAGAGTGAACGGAGAGAGTTCTCTTTGTTTGAGTGCAGTCTCTAGGTGTTGTACTCACCTGTGAGCTGCAACTCCTTCTTTTTCAATTCAAGTCTGATTTTTATCTTGGTATCAGAGCTCTATTTTTATCTTGGTATCAGAGCACAGACTAGGGACAGGGTTAATTTTTTTTTAGGATGCATCACTGATTAGAGAACTGTAGTAGCGGTGGAGTATATAGAAGCATTCGTAGAATCAGGTGGATTGCAGTAACATCTGTAGCACAGGTCTCAGATGAATGGTCATCTCTGAGCGGAAGAAATGGTTGGCGTGGTTTCGTCGCGAACAGTCACACAATTTTTTAGTAGAAGGAAGGCTGGCGTGGTTTATTAAGGAACAGTCATGCCAGTTGGCACGGTATTGAGAGAGATAGTCACGCCAGTGTGCCAGAGATTGCCATTGGCATGGAAAAGCAAGGATTAATCGCGCCAATTTCGTGACTCACGTCAATTTTGTATTCGGCGCGGATCTTTCGCTGTCGACAAGCGCCAGACTCTTTCTCTTTGGAAAATCGGCAATTTTTTTGTAGATCGGCCTTGCGTGGTGGTGGCACTTTGAAATTTCTCATCTGTTTGGTGGCAGCAGATCAGATTTTCTCGGTGGTGGTGCATTGAAGTTTCTGATTTATTCGGTGGTAGCAGTTTGGATTTCCCCGGTGATGGCTCATTGAAGTTCTTGATCTGTTCGGTGACAGCAGATCGGATTTGCCCCGTGGTGGTGCATTGAAATTCGTGATCTTCTCGATGGTAGCATATCGGATTTGCCCACTGGTGGCGCTTTGGAGTTCCTGATCTATTTGGTGGTAGCAGATCGGACTTGCCTAGTGGTGGCTCATTGAGGACTTATTCATCAGAGGATCATAAATTTTATGAGTCCAATATGAATAACATTGATGAGTACTCTCTTAAGCCAGAAAAGTTGTGGTCTATTATTAGGCCAATAGATTATTTGCTCAGGGAGCAGCGACTGCTGTTTATTTTGATAGGAATCACCATCGCATCGACTTTATTTATCCTTCAGCATGGTTTTTTGGCTTCTAATGTTAATGAAAATGGAAGGTTTGTGCCCGACAAACCTCATCGGGTTGTTTATGAGACTCCTGTTTCTCGATTTGCTCAGTATGATTTGGGTTCGATGGTGAATTCGGGGGCTAAAGTGCTCCTAGGTTTGAAGAGAAAGTCCCTGCGAGTTGTCGTGATGGGTGGAGCTGGCTTTGTTGGCAGTCATCTAGTTGGGAGGCTCATGGCAAGAGGCGAGAGTGTTATTGTTGTCGACAATTTCTTCACAGGAAGGAAGGAGAATGTTTTGCATCATTTTGGCAATTCAAGGTTTGAATTGATAAGGCATGATGTTGTGGAACCCTTATTGTTGGAGGTTGATTAGATCTACCATTTGGCTTGCGCCGCTTCCCCTGTGCATTACAAACACAATCCTGTGAAGACTATCAAAACTAATGTTGTGGGAACCTTGAACATGCTGGGACTTGCTAAGCGTGTTAGGGCACGTTTTTTTGCATACAAGTACTATTGAGGTTTATGGATATCCTCTTGAACATCCTCAAACTAAAGCTTACTGGGGGAATGTTAATCCCATCGGAGTCCGAAGTTGCTATGATGAGGGTAAGAGAACAGCTGAAACTCTAACTATGGATTATCAAAGGGGAACAAACGTTGAGGCTCGGATTGCTTGAATTTTCAATACATACGGTCCGCGAATGTGCCTTGATGATGGTCGGGTTGTAAGTAATTTTGTTTCTCAGGCTTTGTGCAAGGAGCCTTTAACAGTCTATGGAGATGGGAAACATACACGGAGTTTCCAGTTCGTTTATGATTTGGTTGAAGGCCTTATGTGACTTATGGAGGACGAACATGTTGGTCCTTTCAATCTTGGGAGTCCTGAGGAATTTACAATGTTAGAACTAGAATAGGTTGAAGAAGGAAAGGATGGCTCTAATAGTGATTGGCACATTCCATTGCTAATGGAAGAAAACAGTGAGGAAAATGAAGAGCAGGAGCAGAAACGAGAAGAAGAAGTAACAGACAATGTAATCAATGATACAAGCCTAGAAAAGGTTGAAATAGACAGATGTGAGGTAAGTCCCCTACCAAGGAGATCAAGTAGGAAGACTCGATTACCTTCTAAATTGAAAGACTATGCACTAATGTCAAAGATTTTAAACATTGTAGAACCTGCAAATTATGAGGAAGCAAGTAAATCTGATTCATGGAGGGCTGTAATGTATGAGGAAATAAAATCAATAATCAGAAACCATACTTGGGATTTGGTTGAATTGCTTGAATATAAAACCCCCATAGGATGCAAATGGATGTATAAACCAAAAATAAATGCAGATGGGAGTATAGAGAAACTTAAAGCTAGACTGGTAGCAAAGGGTTATTCACAGAAAGAGGGAATAGATTTCGATGACACCTTTGCTCCTGTAGCCAAATTAAATACCATTAGAATGCTAATTTCCTTTGAAACAAAACACAAATGGCAGCTACAACAGCTAGATGTTAAGTCTACATTTCTGAATGGTGACTTGAAGGAAGAAATTTATTTAGTGAAACCTAAAGGTTTTGTGAAAAAAGGTACTTTATGGTTTAAAACAGGCACCCACGTCATGGTATGAGAAAATTGACTCATTTTTTGTACAGCATGGCTTTCGTAGGAGCTTCAATGATCCAAATCTATATACCAAGTTTAATAAATAGAGGCAAATTATTTTGATTTCTTTGCATGTACATGATATGATCATAATATGGAATGCTAACAATTTGATCAAAGAAATAAAAAAGCAGATGTCACAAGCGTTTGAGATGAAAGATCTCAGAAACCTTTATTATTACTTAGGATTGGAGGTATGGGAAGACACTGGACAAACTTTTGTTACTCAAGGGAAGTATGCCAGAAGCTTGCTGAAAAGGTTCAGAATGGAGCAGTGCAGATCAACAGCAACACCATTACAGCAAAAAGAATTAGCTATTATCAAAACTAACAACCAGAGTACCATCAAGCTTGCATACAATCTAGTCTTTCATAAAAATACCAAGCATATTGATACTCATGTTTATTTTGTTCGAGGGAAACAATAGTCAAAAGAGATATGTGTTGGATATTGTAAAACTTGTGATAACATGGCTAATATTGTTACTAAGCCTCTTGGGCGTGTAAAGTTTGAATTGTTTAGAGGGATGATAGGAGTTCATGGTAATCCTTTCTCCGTTAAGGGGGGGAGTTGAAAATAATTAATATTATTTTGTATTAATGGAGAAATGGTTACACAAGTTGTAATGTATCTCCTTAGTTTAGGATTTGTTCCTAGAGCTTAGGAGTTTAGTTGCAATTTCCTGATCTCTAGTAATGTACTTAATGATGTAATTACTCATTTGATGAATCTAGAGTGAACGGAGAGAGTTCTCTTTGTTTGAGTGCAGTCTCTAGGTGTTGTACTCACCTGTGGGCTGCAACTCCTTCTTTTTCAATTCAAGTCTGGTTTTTATCTTAGATATGCAAGAGGCAGTGTCCATTTCTCCAACATTGAAACAATGTTTCTTTCTTGCCATATTTCTGAAGGCACTCACAACAAGGACCCTTGGTTGTTGGACAATGGCTGCAGCAATCATGTGATATGTTAAAAATATCTTTTTTCTTATCTTGATACTTCCATAACATTAGAAATTACTCTTGGAGGCCATTCTTGCATTAACAATGAAGGAAATAGTATTGTCCCTATTCTAACTAAATAAAATGAGCAGAAATACATACCTATTGTTTATTATGCTCCAGATATGAAGCAGAACCTCATTAGTGTAGGACAAATGATGGTACATGGTTATAATGTAATATTCCAAGGAAACACATGTTACATCTATGACAAGTTGTCCAATAAAACATTGATAGAAAATGTTGAAGAAATAAAGAATATGATATTTATTTTGAATCTTAGAAGTCAAAATCTCTCATAGTAATTAGTACACAATGTGTCAAGAATAGATGAGCCTCAGATAGGGCATTCTAGATATGGCCATACCCCATTCAAAACTCTATAAGTCAACTTCAGGAACAATCAACCATGATTGGTCTCTCTATTATGAATGCAAAAGACTGTAATTGTGAAATTTGTGTTCTATAAAAGCATAAAAGAGATAGGTTTCTCACTTCTTCCTCTAGAGAAAAAGAGCCTTTAGAGCTTGTCCATACAGATATATGTGGCCCAATGCAGAGAAAGTCCATTCATGGTATTATTTATTTTCTGACATTCATTCGTGATTATAACAAGAAGACATGGGTGTATATTCTCAAAAATAAATCAAATACATTCTCAAGGTTCAAAGAATTCAAAGCAGAGTTGAAAGCTCGTGAAAGTACTCAGATCCGAAAAAGAAGTAGAGTACACCTCCAATGAATTTAAAGCTTTTTGTCACCAACAAGGAATCATAATGCATAACACAACAAGATATACTCCACAACAAAATGGAGTAGAAAAAATTAAAAATCATTTGATCTTGAACATGGCCAAATGTATGCTTCGTGAGAAGAAGTTATCAAATAATTATTAGGCCAAAGCAGTTTCGATATTAGTGTAAGGTCTCAACAAATCTCCAACAACCAGTGTCCGAGATACAATACCTCAAGAAGCATGGGATGGTAAAATGGTAAATATATCTCACTTTAGAATGTTTGGATTAGTAGCATTTTCACATGTTCTTGAGTAGCAGAGAAAGAAGCTTGATGATAGGAGTGAAAGATGTATTTTTTTATGCTATAGTGAGAAGTCAAAGGCCTACATACTTTATAATCCAGTTAGCAAGAAGTTTGTTTTAAATAGAGATGTAAAATGTTTTGAAAATAAGTCTTGGTCTCATGAAGTTTATGAATCTTCCAAACAATTTTTATATCCACCACATCCACCAATATTGCAGGTTGAATAAGATCCATACCATTCTAAAAATGGTACATATTCAACAAGTGAATCCATGAGTGATTGAACATCTTCAAAAGACAATCAGTAAAAAAGAAGCATCAAAAAAATATATGAGCAGGAGCATGAGGTTGACTAGAAGAATATGTTTGCATCTCTTTCATCTTAACCAACCCGTTTTGAAGAAGCAGTTAAACAATATCATTGTTTTGATGCAATAAACCAAGAAATTATTTCCATAGAGAAGAATGAGACTCGGGAATTAGATAATATCCCAAGAGACAAAACCAAAATTGGTGTAAATGGGTATATAAGACCAAGATGAATGAAAAATGAGAAATTGAGAAACATAAGACAAGGCTAGTCACCAAAGGATTCTCACAACAGTTTTGTGTCGACTATGGTGAAATCTTTACTCCAGTAGAAATGTCAAACATTGTCAGAAACAATTTTTCCACAATAGCTCAACACAAATGGAAAGTTTATCAACTTGATATAAAATATACCTTCCTAAATCATATATTGCAGGAAGAAGTTTATTTAGAGGAGGCTCTTGGTTTTGATGTTTCATGAGAGGAACATAAGGTATACATATTGAGGAAAGATTTGTATGGTTTGAAGAAAGATCCAAGATCTTGGTACAGTCGCATCGACAGTTATCTCATCAAAAGTGGTTTTTGCAAAAGTAGTCATGAGGCAACTTTATATACGAAAACACATTAAGGTAAAATTATTATTGTATTCCTTTGTGTATATGATCATCTTTGTACTGGAAATATGATGTTAGAAGATTTCAAAGTAGAAATGCAAACATAGTTTTATATGATAGATCTAGGAGTCATGAAATACTTCTTAGTCATTGAAATTAACCAATATACTAATGACATTTTTGTTGGTCAACAAAAATATGTCATTGATATCATCCAAAATTTTAGAATGACCATTTGCAAACCTACAAATACACCAATTTCTCAAGGATCAAAACTGATCAAAGAAGATGTAGCACAACTAGTTGATTCCACATTGTATATAAGTCTAGTTGGTAGCTTGTTATATCTGACTTCAACTAGACCTGATATTCTGTTTGCAACAAGTTTTTTCTCCAGGTTTGTGGAGCCACCTATGATTTCTCATTGGAAGGTTCTAAAAAATATCTAAGTTATATTGTAGCGACAATATAATATCGATTACTCAATACACATTTTCAAAATTGTTCACTTTCAAGCTAATACACACAGTGATTATGTAGGGAGTTTAGATGATTGCACAAGTGGCTTAGGATATGTTTTTCATCTTATAACCAATGTGATTTCATGGGCATCCAAGAAACCGTCAATCATTTCAATATCTTCTACAAAGGTAGAACCTATAGAAACAAATTCAAAAACTTGTCAAGTTGTATGGTTGAAAAGATTATTGAAAGATATTTTAAATATTCAAAAGGAGCCAACTCGAATATACTATGATAAATATTCAACAATTTCTTTATAAAAAAATCACATTTTCCACAAAAACAACAATAACATTGGCACTTGTTTTCATTTAATCCATGAGCTTGTCAATAATGGGGACATAGTACTTGTTTTTTGTCATTCTAAATATCAACTAGAAGATATTTTCAGAAAGTCATTTGGAAACAATGTATTTGAATTTAAAAGAGTACAATTAGGCATTATACGTGTCTCTACATGTAACAATTGAGACTAGGAGGGGATGTTGAGATATTAATCTCACTATCATTGAAGTGTCATTACATTTGATTATGTTGTCTGTTAGATGCCATGGATAGTTTGGTTTTACTTCACTTCTACTCCATAGGTTTCGAGTCCTACTTTAGTAATTAATTATTGATGTTTACAATGCAATCTATTTAGCCATTTTGAATATTGAGAAGAGCAATCTCTCCTCCACAATTTCTCTTGTTCTTTGTCAATTAACATATTTATTTATTTCATTACTTCAACCATCACGTTACATGGTAACGGGTGATCAAGACACATTATTATAGTATTGGAAGGTAGGTAAAATCATTACAATTTCATCATTCAAATATTTATTAAATTAATTTGTAATGTGCAATAGGAGACCGCTTGGAGAAATTACAACCATAAATGTCCTAATTAGAGAAAGCATCAAATATTATTCATTGATTTAAAAATAAAAATAAAAAAATCCACAAACTTAGATCCACAAATTGAAATAAGTATGCATATTGGCATAATAATTAGATTTGGAATGCACTTTTATATATAATTGTGTGTATCACATTGGAAAACTACCAACGCACTTAAGTGCTACACATTTTACCGAACAATTATCAAATAATCCACATTATTTCACTAAGTAATTTGTTTATATATATATATAATATATATTATATATATATATATATATATATATATATAATGTAAGTCCTGAGATGATTAGTATTCTTAACGTGTGGCTTCATTAATCATTATCTAGGGCCATTTAAGTTGTCAAAATGACCATGGGATTATAGCGAGCCTCGACCACACTAACATGGTTGGGAATTTTCCCATGGTATTTCAAACATGTGTCCTTCTCAAAACCAAGTTGTTTATCATAAAACTTGTGACTATCTATTCTATGGCTTATGCCACATTGACATTATTAACATAAACAATAATATTATTAAACTCTAAATTAATTAATACATTAAATTTATTTAATAATTTCCCAATGTTCACATTAATGCAAATCATAACTTGATGAAAGAGGGATTCAATTGGTAAATAATGTATTTAATGATTCTGATTGAATCATTATACTATTTTTCACTCATATCGATAAATTTGGAGTGGAAAATATCGAGGAATTAGTGCACGAGACCATTTTTACCAGCGGAACCTAGTTTCACAAAACATGGTCTGAATCCTTTTGGGAGCATCTTGAGTCATGAAACCAAATATTATGTGGATAAAAAATTACCTCTTTAGCTCCACAAAATTTCATGTTATTCTAAACATGTGCATATTGCCAGCAATGCAAGAACATATCAATTGAAGTTCGTACGCAAAAGTTATGCCACTCAAAAGTTGAGCGTCCTATTTTCATACATATATTTCAGGAAGATGTCGAGTGAGCCTCCATTGTTCATGTAAAAGGGGATAACCAAGTGATTATGATGTAAAATATTCTAGAAGAGTCTATATTTTAACTCTAGTTAAGGGTTGATATAGTCAAAATTAACCACTAGTAATCTATGAGGCTATGTGATAATGAGGCCACTAGGATTAAGAAGCATTCCATTTTTTTGAGATACTTTTTCTCCATAGATGATAAAATATTAGATGTGAGAGATAGGAGGTAGAGAACATAGATAGGATATATGCACTGTAGTATCCCATGGGCCAAAGGCGTTACTTATTTTTACATGCGGCCATATTTCCAGACAAAGAAAGAGAGTGAAGCATCCTCACCTACCAACTTTGTTTTCTCTCAAAAGGTTTTCCAAGAGAAAATATTCTTTCTCTTATGTGTATATGAGCTTATTTTGTCATTCTCTACTTTTTTGCATAATTTCCATTTGCATGCATGCACTAATTAAGTTAATATATAAATATTAAGTTTTATAAAGTTGTAATAGTTGTAGTAGAATCTCATATTTTTAATATAATGCTATGAAATTTGTTCTGATGAATTGTGTAGTGGAATATCCACAGAAATTTATGGATGATTTAGTTAGCTTTAGTTGAGCATGTAGCTGAACTTAATCAAGTAATATAACCTACTTCAGACCAATATTTAGTAGGTCACCATTCATTATTTTGTGTTAAATTATATTAACAAGGAATCTATTTGGTGCTCATATGTAGCTAATATTTGTGACAACCCCAACCATTTTTCTCTCACAAAATGCAATGTAAACATTTTTACAAAATATGGGTTAAGGGGAAAAAATGCCAGAGACTAGGGAGGTTGCTCCCTTAGGATGTTTAAGTTACCTTGATGTAGGGAAATGTGAACTAGTTATGAAAACCATTAAAAGTTGGTTGGTGCAAAATTGATGCCCTGGTATTTTTAGGATTGATAAGGTTGCAAAGGAAGTACACAAGGTATGTTGATCTTGAAAGCATTACAAGGAAGGAAGGACAATTAAATGAATGAAAAAAGGACTGCACTAACAACTAGGGAAAATGCAATGGAAGTCACTCACTGTGAAATAGAGAACCATGAGAGAAGAGAGGGAGAGGTCTTTATATAATTCTCATTAAGAAACAAAAGAGAAGGAAAAAAAGGGGGGGAGATGAGAGAAAATAATCCCAATAGGATAGATAAAGAATGTCTGGCAGGAAAAGGAGAAATAACAATGGTATCAGTTTCGGTTGGAAATGTTACTAGGAATAAAATCATTCTCGGGTGAGGAACATGTAGCAAATAGAAATAAGAAATGTTAAAAATAACATCTAGAAATTCCAATTTAATTTCTCCTTGAACTAAATTGTGAATTAAATCAAAATTTTACTCTCATATCAACTTGTAATAGTTAATTAAGTTCAATAGACTTAATTGACTTAGGAAACTCAAGTTGGAAGTCTATCTACAATCATATAGAGTGATCCCGAAATTTTAGGGGACCAGGTTAAGTTCTTTTGAGTTGTAATTAGATAACTCAGTCTAACTGAGTGTCAGGTCGCTATAATACTTGTGTAACCCCTTATTATTATTAGTGCAATGCCCTTATTGTATTATTGTGCCCATATAGTCCCCATGTTGTTATTATTATGCCACATAGAAGCCCACTATTGTTATTGTTTTACCCCTACAATATTATTGTTATGTAGGCTCTGATTAAATCGAGAACCCTCAGACTCCTATATATAGAAAGGAGGTCTTGTCATTTGTATCATCCAAGAATTTTTCATTTGTGTAATGTAATGGGAAGAGTGTGGTATCTTGATAGAGATGCCTTGTTACATATTGATACTAGCACTGTAATGGGAAGCGTGTGGTATATTGATATCGATGCCTCGTTCCATATGATAGGGAATAGAGATATCTTTGATGACTCTAAGGATAAAGACCTCAAGCAGAACATACATTTTAGAGATGATGGGAGGTATAGCACTACCAGGATTGGTAGAGTTACCTTTTAGAGGGAGTTTGGCTCCCCACTCAGAATCATAGATGTGATGCATGTTCTAGGCCTAAATAATAATCTTGTTTCCATTTTGGTATTGGAAGATCATGGCTACAATGTGAATTTTAGTGGGGAAAAGGTTTTCCTTAGATACACCACCATGGGATAGGCGAAACATATGAGTGTGCGAGTCAAGAACCAATATTCTCTCGAGTTCGAAGATGCATGCAAAGCAATGAGGAGAAAGGAAAAGGCTAGAGAATTGGTGGTTGAGAGGGATAATGCATTACCTCTCATCGTCCACTCCGAGAAGAAGCCTAGAAAAGAGTCTTAGAATGTTTTGGACCAGCTACAATTAGAGAAGCAGAGAGGAGACCGAGTGGAGAGATCCACTCAAGCAGAGAAGAAGCAGCCTTAACAAGTTGTGTAGCAGAGACAATTGGAGAAGTAGGGAGGAGACCAAGTGGACACATCCACTCAAGCAGAGACCTCATGTAGGGGAAAATTTAGGGCCAGGTGGGTAGAAGGAGCACATGGAGCCATACCTCTAGGTGTGAGGTGCGGCGATATGAAAACTTAGTCCAAGAGTTTCAGAAATTGGGTAGGTTCCATTGATATGTTTTGTCTCATGGATCATTACCTTGCTATAAGAACCCATAGTACATAGTAGCATGATGGATTAGTGGTGGTTGATGCAGTCAAATATAAGAGTGACAAAGGCAGGAACTAACAATACTCAGATAACGAAGAGTGTGGAGTAGATTTAACAACGATGGAGATGGCGTAGAGGCAGAGTCAACAAAAGAGCATAGTTTTCAGTCAAAAGAGGGAGAGCTAGTAGTAGTCAAGGACTCTGGTGAGAGATGCATCATACTAATTCAGGTTTGATGTTTTTTGGTTGTGGATGTTGTAGCAGCAACCACAATAGTGACAAGAGTTTGATGACAAAACATTTCAAAGGTACCAAATTAGGATAAAGTTGAATTCCTTTCTTGTTGAGAGTGAATGTTGAAAATAAAAACAAGACATGTTAAAACGACATCTAGAAATTTCAATTTAATTTCTACTTTAAGTAAATTGTGAATTAAATCAAAATTCTATTCTCATAGCAACTTGTAATAGTTAAATAAGTTAAATTGGCTTAATTGACTTAGGAAATTCGAGTTGGAATTCTATCTATAGTCATGTAGAGTGATCCTTAAATTTTAGGGGACCGATTTGAGTTCTTTTGAGTTGTAATTAGATAACTCAATCTAGCTATGTTATGAAACCAGCTCACAAAAATATAGAAAAGATAAATCAACGCCTTAGAATTTAGCTTCTTCGAGGGGGAAACCTCCTTTATATCACACAAATGAACAATTCTTAGATGATTAAAATGGAAAAACCTCCTTTCTATATATAGGAGTCTAAGGGGTCACAATATAACCAAGCCAACCTAAAAATAATATTATAAAGGCACAAAAATAACAGTAGAGGGATTCTATGGGGCACAATAATAACAATATGGGGACAATAGGGGCACAATAATATTAATAAGGGATACAACGACAATAGTAATGGGGTAATCACTAGTATTATAGGGACCTAACATGCCCCTCTCCTTCAAAAAGTTTTATCCTCAACACTTGAGTAGTTATGGATGCTTATGTATAAAATTCTCATCCTCCCATGTATAATCTTCAATGGGTAAGTTCTTCCACTTGATGACATAGTTTGAAATTGATTGATTTCGAAGCTGTCAAGTTCTTGTTTATTTGACTGCTTCAGGTTCCAATATGATCTTTCCTTCCTCATCAATTTTTGGGAATGATTTTTGGACTGGAATCTTGTCACCTATAACCTTTTTTAATCATGAAACATGGAAAACTGGGTGCACTCGGGAAGCTACAGCAAGCTCCAATTTGTATGCCATAGTACATATCTTTTGCAACACCTTGTACGGACCATAATAAATTGGTGATAATTTATCATCCTTCTTAGCTTGCTTGAGGGACATTTGTTTATATGGTTGTAGCTGTAGGAATACCCAATCACCTACATCAAAACTTCTTTCGCCACAATGTTGATTTGCCTACTGTCTCATTATATTATGAGCTAAGATGAGGTTATCCTTTAAGAGTTGGAGAACTTTTTGTTGGTGCTTGATGTGATTTTCCATTGCTTCAACATTAGAATTTTCTCTTAAATATGATGTGATGGATTTTCGATGATATCCATAAAGTGCCATAAATGGAGTCATTTTTGTTGCAGTATGAAAGGAAGTGTTATAGCACAATTCAGCCAAAGGCAACCATTTGACCCATTGTGCTTGTTTGTAAGATACAAAGCAATGAAGATATCCTACCAAACATTTGTTTACTATCTGAGTTTGCCCATCAGATTGAGGATGATAAGATGAGCTATGGGCTAAATGAGTACCAAGACAAGAAAATAATTCTGTCCAAAAATTTCTAGTGAAAATGGAATCTCTGTCACTTACAATAATCTTTGGGTTTCCATGTAGCTTTTGAATTGTTTCCATAATTGCAGTAGAAACTGTACTCACTTTAAATGAATGAGATAATGCAAAAAGTGTCCATACTTGGTAATTCTGTTAATTACCACCATGATAACACTATTTCCTTTGGCCTTGGGTAAACCTGTCATAAAATCTATTGAAACCTCCTCCCAAAGTTGGCTTGTAAGGGATAAAGGTTGTAATAGTCTTGGGGTCTTAACTGTTTTAAATTTATTTTGTTGGCAAACCAAACATTCCGCTGCAAATTTTTGAATATCCAATTTAACTCCATCCCAAAAGAAATCCTTATTAACCGTGTGGTAGGCTTTTAGAAATCCTGAGTGCCCTCCTAAGCGAGAGGTGTGAAATTCCCTAAGAATCTTATGTTTGAGTTAGGAATTCTTACATATGTATAACCGATCCTTGTACCATAACGAATCATTTTTCCAGCTAAATGTATCAGATGTACTAGGATCTTGTTGTATCTTTTGAATGAGTTCCCACACTTCCGTGTCATTCTTCCATTCAACCCTTGCTTCATTTATCCAATCTGGTGGGATAATAGAAATGGCACAAAGAAATTCTTCCACATCGTCATCCTTTCATGAGCATGCATCTGTCAAAAAAATTGTCTTCCCTTTTTTGTAGATGATTTCAAAGTTATAACCCAACATCTTTGTGACCCATGTTTGCTACTCTTTTGATGATCATCTTTTTTCTAAAAAGTAATTAAGACTATCATGATTTGTTTTTACCTTGAAGTGTCTTCCCATTAGGTAGGGTCGTCGTTTCTTAAGTGCATGTAGTATTCACAACATTTCCTTCTCATAAATAGCTTTGTGTAAATACATTCCTTTGATTAGACGACTTTCAAGAGAAATCGATCTTTCTTCTTGCATTAAAACAACACCAATTCCATTTCCTGAGGGATAACATTCTAAAATAAAGGTTTTTGGGAAGTCTGGTGTAGCTAATACTGGTGCTTGGCACATTGCCTCTATAAGATGTTCAAAGGCCTTTATTATTTCTAGAGTCCATGAAAATACATCTTTCTTCAATAATGTTGTTAGAGGTGTTGTTATTCTCCCATAATTCTTAGCAAACTTGCGCTAATACCCCGTCAACTCGAGAAATCCTCGTAGATGTTTTATGGATGTGGAAATTTTCCATTCCTTAATGGTTTTAATTTTGCTAGGGTCTACTTTAACACCTTCCTGAGATACAATATGACCTAGATATTCCACCTCTTCTACTCCAAGGAATGATTTGGATATTTTTGCATATAATTTTTTTTCCTCCAATAGTCTGAGCACCATGTCAACATGTTGGAGATGATCCTTCCAAGAATTGTTGTATATTAGAATATCATCAAAAAATACTAACATAAATTTTCTAAGGTTGGGTTTGAAAATGGAATTCATCAAACCTTGAAATGTAGAAGGTGCATTAGTAAGGCCATATGGAATGACCAAAAATTCATAATGACCCTCATGAGTTCTAAATCATATTTTTGGAATGCCTTCAGTCTTCATTCTAATTTGATGGTATCCTAAATGAAGATCCAACTTGGTGAAGTAAATTAATCCATGCAATTCATCCAATAATTCATCAATGACACGAATGGGAAATTTATCTTTAATAGTGACTTTGTTGAGCTCCCTATAATCTGGACACATGCACCATGATCCATCCTTCTTGTGGACAAATACTAATGTAGCATAGCAAGAAGTTTGACTAGGTTGAATTATACTAGCCACTAGCATTTCTGCAACCATACATTCAATTTCACTCTTTTGGACATAGGGATATTTGTAAGGCCTGATCTTTGGAGGAACACTTCCTGGAATCAAATTAATAGGAGGCCTTTAGGAGTCTCAAATACCTTGGAATGATTGTCCAAGAATTTTTGGAGATCTAGAGAAATGGATGATTTAGAGGTGGGAACCTCTAGTTAACATAATTGTGCAATTATGACTCATTGTTCTTTCCTTAGAAGCTTTTTCATTTTGTTAGATATTATTATCTTTCCTAGTTACTCTACGATACCCCTTAATTCAAATTACTTTCCATCTGAAGAGAATTTCATGAAACGTTCTTGAAAATAAAAATTCATTGTACCCAAGTATTGTAGCCATTGGACTACTAGGACAACATCAACACCACCCATTGGAATGCAAAGCATTGGGCTATTCAATACATATTTTCCCATGGATAGCTTGATATTATGCAACATTCCTAAGCAATTTATGGTTCCTCCACTTGCAACCATCACTTGAAATTATGGTGCTGGATATAGGAAGCAATTCAATTCCTTGGCTATCTTACAATGAATAAAATTATGGGTACTTCCTGAATCAATTAACACTATTACCTTTTTCTTCTTGATATGCCCTTCTATCTTGATAGTTTGAGGAGTGGTAATTCTAGCCAACACATTAGAAGATATGGTTAGATTCATTTCTTCTTTTTCTAGGGTTTGTTACTAGTGTATATCCTCTTCTTTTGATGTTTATTGTTCCTTTTCTTCCTCCTCTTCACAATCTATGTAAAATAATTTCCTCGGCACACTTATGACCTTTAGTGTATTTGCTATCACAATTGTAACAAAGCCCTTTTTCTCTTTTTTCTTCCAATTGTTGTGGTGTCAATTTTGTAGGTTGTGGATGGCTAGGGGTAGCAAAACTTCGATCATTATGATTGTGATTGGTAGGCTTCCTTGTTGCCATAATTTTTTCTTTCCATTTCTCTTGTCAACCTGAATGCCTTCTCCAATGAATCTGGTTTCCAAAGGTGAACCTCATGTTGGATGTTATCTTTTAAAGTGCCCATGAACACATTGATCATATGCTCCTCTGGAATATCTTTTACCCTTATATTCAATTTTTGAAAGTCCTCAATGTGCTCCATCATTGAACCCTTTTGTTTGAGATTTTTCAATTGGCTAAAAAGAGTGTTTATTTTTGTATCCTCATAATGTGCTATCATTTTATCCATAAAAATATCCCAAGTGACAATTTTTTTACGCGTGAAAAGCCATCGATACGATACAAACTAATTTAGTTCCAAATATAAAGTTGCAATGCATACCTTTTGTGTGTTTTTCACATTATGGAGATCGAAAAATTTCTCCATCTATAGTATCCATGTTCCAGAATCCTTGCCATGAAACTTCCTCATATCGATCTTTGGAACATGGTGGTTCTTTGATCCAACATTAGAGTATGACTAACATTTATTTTATTCTCATCATGAGTTTCCTTTACTACCCTTTCACCATTAGTAAGCTTTTCTTGTAGAAACTTTGTCAAATCTTCTTTCAAATCTTCCATGCCTTTCTTTAAATCATCCATCTTAGCTTCCATGCCATCCATCTTAGCTTCCAAGTCGTCCATCTTAGCTTCCACGTCATTCATCTTAGATTCTACGCCTTTATTTAAACCATCCATATTAGCTTCCACGCCTTTATTTAAAACATCCATCTTAGCTTATACATCTTTCTTTAAACCATCCATCTTATTTTCTGTTACTTTTCGTGCGAGTGAAATTTGTTGCACCTAGTCTCATAATTTTGATATATCATGTTGCATTTCTTCCTCTCCTTCATGAGTCATGCTAGAGGTTTTAGGTTTCTTACTTGGTGTTTCCATTTTATTTCTTTGGGGCATCAATTGCCAATAATAATGCTTCACAGTGACCTTTGAATTCCTTCAAACTAATTTTTCAAACCAAGCTTATGCAAAAATTAAAAAAAAACTACACACATTTTTTCACTTTGTAGGATCTCGATATTGAATCATATGTATCTGTGTAATATTGGATCTTCTAGGTATGAAATTTCTTCTTGTGCTAACCCTCTAAGTAATATTTCTAACCTCACAAGTCTGATCAAGATTGGATTATCCAATTAAGAGTTATGTCAAATCTCCCACGATGACCTGAGTATAGACTGGTTCAGTAGAGTGAACTTGTATGATGTGCCGCGTGTCATTGTTTCAACCTTAGGGTCTAAAAATAATACCCAAACACACTAAAGTATGTCCTCTTTCTGTAACTTCTTACGAAAATTCAATCTGATGCTCAAAGAGAAGGTTATGACGATTTTCCCAAGGTGACCTATTTGGAATGTAATTCGGGGGTCTACAAAAATCCTAATTTCCTCAGATTATATCTTTGAAAGTATAGCGAGACAACATCTGAAATTCAAATCCAATGTTTAGACCGATTTCTTCTCAAATGGGTTTTTTTTTTAGCTTCTAAAACTTCGTAGCGAAAGAGATAGTGAAAATTCCACGATGACCTATTTTAGATGAAATTTTGGAGCTTGCAAAAACCCTAACTTCCTCAGATCATATCTCTGAACATATAGTGAGATAAAATTTGAAATTTGGACCCAAGGTTTAGCATGATGTAGTCTCAAATGGGTTTTTCTTTTATTTTCTGAAACCTTGGCAGAAAATATTTTATAGCAAAAATTCCATGATGACCTATTTGGAGCATCAAAACCCTAGAATCCAAAGCTCTGATACCAAATGTTATGAAACCAGCTCACAAAAAGATAGAAAAGATAGATCAATGCCTTAGCATTTAGCCTCTTTGAGGGGGCAACCTCCTTTACATTACACAAATAAACAATTCTTGGATTTTTCAAATGAAAAAACCTCCTTTCTATATATAGGAGTCTAAGAGGTCACAATATAACCAAGCCGACCTAACAATAATAATATAAAGGCACAAAAATAACAATAGAGGGATTCTATAGGGCACAATAACCACAAAATGGGGACAATAGGGGAACAACAATAATAATAAAGGATACAATGACAATAGTAATGGGGGAATCAGTAGTATTATAGGGACCTAACAAACCAAGTTCTAGTAAGATAAACTAGTGCCAAATGTTGGTGGAACTAGTAGAGGTCTAGTAGTGGAGTAATGCATTAGCGCATCACCAATACCACACCAAGTTAAATAAAGATTCACCCATAGATAAATCATGAATGTCATTTCAGGGGAAGACCTAATTGAGATTAGAGTTCAGGGATAATGTACTATCAGTTCTATATTTTCTTGAATTTTACAGATAATGCATGTAATCAGTTGAGGACCTATGTTTGGATTGCGCAGTTATAGAGCGAGGATTTCCCTTTAAATAAAGGCTTCCTCTCTCAGTAATTTTTCAAGGAAGTAGTGGCTTGGAAGGATAGTAAATTGGCTACGTGTTGGCCAGAGTCAACCTATGAAGATGAGAGATAGATTGTACTAGGGCAAGAATTGTTCTATTGAATAAGCATTATATTTTTTTCTCAGGTCTTCTGGTTAATGCAATATAGATAGTCAGGGATTTGAGCATTTTATTTCTTAGATAAATATTGTATTATGTGAGATTAATATTCTTCCTTTTCTACTTACTACTTTCATCGATCAATTTTGGTATCTGTTAAAGAGTAGAGTAGATTCTTGTCTTATGTTTTAGCATATCATAAAAGGTGTTGAATCTACAAGTAATAATCTATAGAACAACGAACTCTCGAATCCGTGTTAATCCAAGGGATGGAGATGGTTTTTCTCTAGTGTCACTAGATGACTGGGGTGGAGGTTGTTCCTTAGATCCCTAAAAGGAGGATCTACGAAGCCTTTCTCGTTGTGTGGTTGTATGGTGGATTCTAGAATCCCCAAGGTGGATGGAATAAATTTATTACTATTTGATGGTTGGAAACTTGTTTTTTTGGACTCCTTGACATTCTTTGGTGGAGAGTATGTCTCTAGATTCCCTAAAACTATTGGTTGTTATGCAGTTCAAAGATGGAGGTGGTGGGCCTCTGGATTCTTGAGATTTCATAAACTACTTTGATAGTTGGTGGATGGATGTGGGTGAACCTTTAGAGTTCCTATTCCAACTCGCAGTTTGTGATTAAATCCTTTGCTCAAACCACTCAGTATTTTGAATCTAGATCAGGGATCACAACTACAATTGATGTCTCGCTCTAGTTGTTTATGGTTGGGTGTCGAGTCCTTGTTCAAGCCTCAATTTCCCATACTCCAGTTTTTAGTCCAAGATAAGTATTTGTATATCTAACCTATGCTATTGAATGTATGTGAATATGTTTGATCTGTTATTAGTGAAATTTGAATTCATTACTTGAATATTGTATTGTTTACATTTGTAAATTGAAAATAGTGAGATTTTGTTAACTAGTCCTTATGAATATGATTTTTCTCTAATGAACTTCATGAAAGGTTTCTTAAGTATTGATTGTATTCACATATGTAATTAGTGTGAGCATGAACAAGGGAAAAAATCATAACCTTTGCTGATTGATAAAACACTTAATTGCGTAGCTAAAATAATGAAAACTCAGAACATAGTGGGTCAATGGAGAAAACCCACATACAATTCCTAGAATAAATTAGTTTGATTATTACAATTGAGGTACTGAGGTAGATGGACCTCATTATAACAGATGTAAAGTACTAAGAAATTCATATATTATTGGTTTTTTTCAAGAAGGAGAAAAAGTGCATGCATTATTGAAGTGAATTTATGCGAAACTAGTCCTTCTAGAATCATTGTCTCTTCTCATGATTATATATACATATATGTATATATGTTGCATTGTTGTAAGAACATTGCTTAATGGTGAACTTGGCTTAACTCCCATATTGAGTAATAAAGGTGCCATACATACCAATTGGCCTTCATAAAATCTTATGTAAAAATCCTTCATGAGCACTGGGATGACGTGTCTTGTAGGGTTCCTCCAGGCAGATTAAAGGGTAGCATTCAAGGTGAATAATTGGGTGGTAATGACCTATACGACATAACAATTGGCCTTCGCAAAATATTGTGCGTAAAACCTTCATGAGGAATAGGATGACTTGTCCTGGAGGGTTCATCCAGGGTGATTAAATGGTAACAGTCGAGGAGAATAATTGGGGTGGTAAGGACCTGGATAACATGTCCTAGAGTTTTTATTCCCACAGGCTAGACCCCAATAGTGTATGAAATAATTTGTTTATGAAAAAAATGTGTAAGACTCATGATGATTTGACATGGGATGTTGTGGCACTACATAATTGTGGACCATGCAGAAGCAAGGGTTGCTCAGGGCTATGACCCACTGATCCACGTAAACCTGGAGGTAAGACCTTGGTGATGTTTCCAAAACGAAGTTAAAAAATATCGGCATGACAATGAGTGGGATGACATGGTGGGCCAACACCTTGGAAAAGACCAGAGAGATGGGGCCTAGCTGAAATGTATCATAAGGGAAGTGTCAGCGATGATGTGTACCGGAGGTCTCCACCCCCAAAGTTTAAGGAGGACCATCTAAAAAGAGCGTCTAGATGAAAAGCACTAGGGCAATGTGGAGGACCTCATGCTATGTAAAGAATGGCAATGTGGGTCCATTGTGATGTGGAATGGTGTTATGTATTGGCATCCTAACATGGTTATACTCAATGAGTGTGTGTCATCGTTTGTTGATGAACAATGGAAATATTTGTCATGAGATCAATGATTGCACACCCCTTCCATTGTGATATCAGGAAAGAGGCTACACCCCATGCATAATGTCATTCTAATTTTTAACGCGAACAATTAGGATTGTGGTAGACCTTCTGCCCCATGTGATATCAACAAAGGGTTACCACCCACGCAAACCATCAATATTTCACTAAGGATCAGATGATGAAGGTGATTTGTGACACTCCTCCCCTTGTCACGTTGGTGGGGAGGAGGGGGAAGAAACACAATCGATATTAGCCATCGAATGGGCAAAGGCATAGGTAACCATCTGATGGAAGCCTTTGGACCCTAGGTTGGAATCATGAATGGGATAGGGCGCATACCGATTAATGGTTTAGTACATCGACTTGATGCAAACAATCCACTTATTGTTGATCTCGTCAAATCGTGACCATAAAATATGGAAGGCATCATTGATGAGGGTTGGCGCCATTGTAACTCGATAATGTGTAATCATGGGTTCGGCATAAGAGTATGATGGATGAAACATGTTGACTGGTTAAGCATGTGAGTGCATCGATGATTACCTATATATATTGGGCAATGCTAAAGTTTATGGTGAAGCATAGTAATATGTAATCTACAATATGATGCTAAGAAATAAGATTTTTTTGCCAAAGAGTAGTTTTTTAGCGTATATAAAGAAAATAATCAAATCCTTGGAGGTAATTATAAGCATATAAAAAAAAGGGGTGACGAGAGTTGTAGATTCTAAATTAAACACCTCAGAACAAAATTGGATAAGGAGAATGATAAAAAATGAAAAAAAAAACAACTTATTTTCTAACAATACAAAAGAAATCAGATTAATAAGTAAACATCTCATTCACATAAGTGAAGTGTTTACAAATTTTGGCTAAAATACTAGAAATTTGTTTAGTTGTAAAATCTAATGATTTTCTTTCATAATTCAAACACATTATGGATTCTAAAGCCACTAAATCCATTTCATGCATGAACATTATTCATTTTTTCCATGTGTACAATACTTACTCAAAGCTTGGTTTCTTCATATCCTCAATACTTTATGCACAATTTAGCCCTGTCAAGTGTTTAATTAAAATTCTCATTTCTTTATATTTTTTACCAAAATTCTCAGGCCTTTACATTTCCCCCCCAAGAAAAAATTAAGTTTAAAAGGATGAGGGTGCAACGACCCAACTTGGTACTACTCTACTTGGCACAATCACGCTTAACTGTAGACAATCACACACTATTCTCATGTCCTTACATGTAGCTAAGCACAATGCTAAATTAGTTTACAATATGAAGTGGTGTCTATGACACCTCTATGCAATATGTGAAATCAATTATTCCAAATGCTTATTGGGAAGGAAATTACAAGGATTTTAAACCATAAATTAAAATTTTATATAGTAGATTATTGAATTAAATATATTAATATTTTATT
>APFE030957073.1:0-56540 GCA_000404065.3 Pinus taeda | reverse complement strand
GAGGCCGGTCAGAGAGAGTAGACCACCTGAGAGGTTTTGTAGCTATATGGCGATGGTTACCAGCATCCTTGACTCTGAGCCTTTTAGCTATGAGGAGGCAGCTAGCCAGCGGGTCTGGAGAGAGGCCATGCAGGAGGAGTATTCTTCTATCATGAAGAATGATGTTTGGGAGGTGGTGCCGAGGCCTGAGGGCAAGTCCGTGGTTACTTCCAGATGGCTTTACAAGGTAAAGCATGCTGCAGATGGCAGCATTGAGAAATTCAAAGCGAGGTTTGTGACTAGAGGGTTCTCCCAGGTAGAGGGAGTTGATTATGAGGAGACCTTCGCTCCCGTGGCTCGATATACTTCGATTCGCTCCATTATATCGATAGCAGCAGAGATGGGTTGGAAGATCCACCAGATGGATGTGAAGACCGCATTTCTCAATGGCTCATACAGGAGGAGGTGTACATTGAGCAGCCACAGGGCTTTGAGGTGCATGGGAAGGAGTCCCATGTGTGCAGACTGAAGAAGGCCCTTTATGGCCTGAAGCAAGCTCCCAGAGCTTGGTACTCCAGGATAGATACTTATTTGCACGGGATGGGTTTCACAAAGAGTGAGGCATATCCGAACCTTTACTTTATTACGATAGGTGAGGAGCTTCTCATTCTGGTGTTGTATTTGGATGACTTGGTCATTACAGGTGTAGAGAGACTCATAGAGCACTGCAAGAGAGATCTTGCGACGGAGTTTGAGATGAAGGACATTGGCTTGATGCATTACTTTTTGGGTTTGGAGGTGTGGCAGGAGGAGGGGTATTTCTTCCTGGGGCAGGGGAAGTATATTGTGGACATCCTTAGCAGATTCCACATGGAGGATTGTAGACCCATGTCGACACCGATGATCACAACTGGAAGAAGCTTCATGCTTCGGATTCCGAGTTGGTGGATCCCACATTGTACAGGCAGCTGATTGGTTCCTTGATGTATTTGGTCAACACTAGACCAGATATCTGTTTTGCAGTCAACACGGTGAGTTAGTTTATGTGTGAGCCTAGGAAGGTTCACTGGGTGGCTGCAAAACACATTTTGCGGTACTTGCAGGGGATAGTGGATTATGGTTTGGACTATAGGCAGGGAGATGGAGTGAGATTGGTAGGATACACTGATTCTGATTGGGCAGGTTGTGCTTCTGATAGGAAGAGCACTTCAGGGTGTTGTTTTTGGTTGGGTTCAGCAGTAGTGTCATGGTTCAGCCGGAAGCAGCAGTCAGTAGCACTGAGTTCAGCAAAAGCAGAGTATATGGCAACCAGTCTAGCTAGTTGTGAGGCCATCTGGCTTCGCAAGATGTTGTTTGGCTTATTTGGCAGCCAGTGAGACCTTGCAGTGATTACTGTGATAATCAGAGTTGCATTAACTCACGGAGAAAATCCAGTATTCATGACAGGTCAAATGCAATATTGGAATAGATATCATTCATCAGAAGACTATGTTCAGAGGAGCTGTGAAAGCTTGAGGATATTTCCACTGAATGAAGCAGGTAGCAGACATTCTACAAAGCCTTACCACGGGGCAAGCCATGTTTACTCAGAGAACAAGGAATGGGTTGTGGGGTGAGGAACACCTTCCTCGATAAGAGGAGTGTTGAAATTTGGCAAATCGAGGAAGGTGGTTCCCTTAGGCTTTGATCTTTGGCCTAGGGAAAAGTGTCCAAAAGATTTTCATTTTTCTCCTAAAGTGACTTTATAATTTTTATAAAGTTAAAATCTAATTAAAAGTGACTTTAAGTGATAAAGTTACTAAGTCTAATTTTAAAGTGACTTTTATAAAGTCAATGAAAAATTAGAAAGGAAAAGTGACTTTGGAAATAAATGACTAAGTGGGTCTTTATTAAAGTGGGTGAATTAAAAAATAGAAAGTGAGATTTAAATGTGCATTTAATCTCAGCCATTGATCTAAATCTATTTCAGCCATTGGATATAGAGATCACCCAAAAGTCACTTGGAGTTATATTAAGGGAGGAAAAGGAGGAAAAGATCACATTCTATTCAATTCTTTCATGAGCAGATTGAGAGAAGGAGAGCAAGAGAGCAAGGGTGATTTCTGGACAGTGAGCTGCGGAGTATCAGCAGTGGAGTTGCAGCAACAGTGTTTCAGCAGTGGAGTTGCAGCAACAGTGTTTCAGCAGCGGAGTATCAGCAGCTGACTTGCAGCAGCCGTGTTTCAGCAATGGTGTTTCAGCAGCGGTGTATCAGCAGTTGAGTTGCAGTAGCGGTGTTTCAGCAACGGTGTATCAATAGCTGAGTTGCAGAAGCCATGTTTTAGCAACGGTGTTTCAGCAGCAGTGTATCAGCAGCTGAGTTGCAGCAGCGGTGTTTCAGCAACGGTGTATCAGCAGCGGAGTTTCAGTTGCGGGGTTTCACCAAGTCTGTACAACAGAGTTTCAGCAGGGCAGTTTTTCAGCAAAGCTGAGTTTCAGCAAGGCTGAGATAAGTTGTAAAAGTTTGCTTGCTGATTTTTGCTGAATATTTCTCTTACTATAAAAAAAAAAGACATTTTCCAAAAATAAAGAAAAACTCTCAAACTGGTTTTCCCCAAGAGTTGTAGGGGGTTTTTCCAGGGTCACGTTGACCAAAAATATCAGTGTTTTAATGTGTTTTAATGGCTATTTATTACTGCTGATTTTTATTTCTGCAATTTCCAGCATTCTGTAAAATTTCCAGAATTTGTGTTTTCAGCAAATTTATTTTTTCAGCGTGTTGAATGTATGGTTATGGGAAAGGGCATTTAACTACATGGGAGAAATAAGGAGAAACTGAAAACCGGGGTGGGAAAACAAATTTTTTTACAAACATTGCCAGAAAAGGTAATCACAAAGGACCCTAAGGATTCCACCCAGTCTAGGTGGAATTCCCAATGTTTTGAAAAGAATACCCTAGATTTGTGAAGGCACCAAGTTGCTTGAAGTAATTTGTAGAGCCACGTGAACCATAAGGAGTTCCTTTTGGTCCAGAAAAAACTAGAGTTTTACCAACTCCTGCCAAAAAATTTCCATATCTAGTGAAATTTCCCCCTAGAGAGGTGTTTAAAGGAGCAAAGAGCCCTTGGTAGGGGTTCCATGCATGAGCACAGGGAGAAATGCTCTGAAATGAACTGAGAGAAGAATATGGCATGTTCCCCTATTGGCCAAAAGAGAATTGTTTCCCCGGTCCAAGTGCACTAACTGTAGTGTTTGTTCATCCTTGGAAAGGATTATAACTTTGACCCATGGAGGAAAAAGGGACTGATCCTAAAGATGGGTTAGAATGTGGTATACGACCACTCCCAAAAGGGAAACCTTGAAAAGAAGCTAACCCACTTGCCATGGAAGTCATAGATGTGGAGGTAGCATATGGAAAACTTAACGGAACCAATGGAATCGTGCCGGTCAACATTCCGAAGGGTATAGAACTAGTGCCAGAGGCGAAATCTTGGGTGCCCCCACTTGAAGATGGAATGGAGATAGAGCCAAATATCATAGTGCTAGGAGTAACAGAAGGTATAGAAATCATTCCTCCTCCTTATACGGATACATGAGTTCACATACTAGTAGCAGTTATGGTGGAAGCCATGCTCCTAGCAGTGGTCATCGAAGGAAAATATTGAAAAATATCTGGGCTCAAAGGCCTATTGGTCGGAGTCTCGACATATAACAAAACATCCAAATGATTGGGAGAAAGAGGAGAATTAGGAGTCAAAAGAAACTCAAGAAGTTCTTCAACCTCAATAATGTCTTTCGACTGAAAGAGAACTCAAGAAAGAACTAGAGTATTCCTCTCCAACTCTCTACTTCTACCAAGTCTATTTTCTAAATAAATAACTCCAACCAGAGGATCAATATTCGTTGCGTCTACTACCACTGATTGGAAATCATCAGCAGAATTTCTGCTATGCCTTCAAGGAGAAGGCTCAACACTCATAGGTGAAAGCCCACGAAGCCTCCTAGACTGACGGACTAGTTGATCAGCCACTTTTAATTATTTTAAATAGATCTAATTAAAGGCTAATTTTTTTTGTAAATCTAGGCATACTAGGAGCAAAGAGCACTCTCTAAAAAGTCCCTAAATATATAGTCAATCAAACTACTTCCAAGTATTTCCGCTATAGGTGATGAGGACCAGACACCAAAATACAAGAAAGAAAAAATCAAGGACCTTCCAAAAATAGTTTGGGGTAATGATGGCCCATGCCTACTAACAAAGGTAACAAAAATAGTTATGCTAACCTCCAAACAACAGCCTTTGCTCGTGCAAGCACCCAAGCTTCGCAAGGGTACCTTCCAAAAGTACTGATGAACATGATGCAACATCCACCTCAAGTGCCACAGGATTACCCTTTGCAACCACCTATGTGATCCATAGGAATGGAAAATATGGATAGTAGTTTATATCAAAAGCCTGGCGGAATAGTCATGAGGTAGGATCCAACAAGTAGGACAGGGGGTATCTCTCTTCCTTGTCTTCATTCTCCCTCGTGCTTGACTCCCAATCGTAGATCTTTCTTAGTCTTTCAAATGACACTAGATTTCACTCATTATTCAACTTCTATGTTTGATGGTTTGAGTGGCCTTAGAGAGTTAACTCTCTAATTCACCTATTCCAAGGCCCTAAAGAACTTAAACTTTTTGGTGTTGTTAATGAAAAAATTAAAAAGTTCTAGTTCTTTTTATTAAATCGATTGATTTTACAGGTTTGTTCTTTAAGTCAAAGGTATAACGAGAGTGAAACTTATGATGTTTTCGACACAAAAGAAACCAATAGAAACTTAACTATATGCATGTAGTTATTTTCTTTCGATGAAAAGGGATTTCTACTTGGTTCTAAGAAAAACTTATATAAGAAAAATACTCTTTTTTCTTTTCTTTTCAAGAACACTCTGCACACTCTCAAAATCTAAAAATACTAAGAATTCTTATGATGCAAGCTAACGTAATGCAAATTTAAATGATGATGCAAGATCCTAAGAATACTCATACGATAAGAAAAAGTGCTTCTTTATAAGGTCAATAAGCCAACTTTTTTAATGAAGAGGGAAAAAAAATTTAAAAGCAAATTTCCCTCAAAACCAAGCAAAACAAATTGAAAAATATCACAAGCACTTGAAAACAAAACAAAAGGATCCAAAAAACCAAAAGCTTGTAAAGAAAAAGAAAGGCTAAAACTATGTTTTTGTCTTTTTCTTTAAAAAACTAAATAAATTTTCGAGGTCATAAAAATAACTACTAAATTTCAAAGATCAAGAAACAAGCACAAAGAGTCCTTAAACTTTCAAGTTATAAAAAGCAATGATAAATGAAACCTAAAATGAGAAGGACTACAAACTTCTACAAATTGATCTGAATAGTAGTACCAGACTTCATCAAACTGACAAAATGTCAAGAAACACTCTCAAAGATTTCCAAAGAGACACTAAAAAATTGCAAAAAACAATAAGGTCAACAAAAAGGGAAAGCAAGGAAAAGCAATTCGAAATATGGGTTATAAATGAAACTAAAATCAATTTCTTGTTCTAGAAAGTTGGAACATCCAAGAACTTCTGAGAGAAGCCTTGAACCTTAGACACAAACCGAAACCTTACTCCAAAATCAATCCTAGGCAAACTAGGTAAGAGATTTGAAATTGAAAACTTGTAAGAGAACAAAATTCTATAGATAGTGGATGACCAGAAAATAGCATAGTTCACCAAGAAACAGACCTAACTGAGTAAAAGATTTTGAAAAAAACAATTCAAAATTATGTATATGCGACTGTGTAAAGACACAGAGGCATGCACACATGTTTCAAACATAGGAAACTCGCGTATACGCGAGCCTATTTGACGAAACTTGTGTCTATAAGCGACTGTATTCCAAGAAAAACACATTTAAAAGACTCAATCAAGAAAAAAAATCAAGGCATAATCCATAATATCAGACTCTATGCTTGGGAAGATAATAAGTCAATGACACTGTAAAAACAAGAAATCAAGAAAAATAACCCTGATCGGGAATAAAAAACCCAAACTAGGAAAAACAAGAATGTTTTCCCCAGAGGAGTCACCAATTCTACTATGTGTGGGAACACCCTAGGGCCTTGGGTTCAAAACCCCAACAAAGCATAGGGCATACAACAACAAGAAATGTGTAGACAAACAATCTAAATGCTTAAACTACTGAACTGGGAAGCAGTGTTATTACCCAGAGGTCCAAGGTTTGGTGTTGATCCCGAAGGGTGCACACTCTCAGCTTCTTCTGATGCCTTTAAAACCTGTAACTTATTCAAGAAAATAATATACAACAGTAGTAATAGAAAGCGTGTTCATGATATATGTGTTAGATCATATAAGAAAATGAGAAATTATGCATTAATATAAGATTTATAAGCAAATCACAACATGGATTAATGCATAAACATGATAAATATTAGGAATAGAACAACATTTCTTTATTGATGTAAGCTAAATGAAAGGTGGAAAACTACAACTTGAGTCTTCCTCCAGCTCCAAGTGGAGCCGTCCTTCAGATCCATCCTGTCTAGGCCTCAGCAATCTTCCTCCATCAATACACACAAGGGTGTCATAAGAGGGATGAAGGACATCTCAAAAGAGGAAACAAAGGTTTCCTACAGCTTGGGGAGTACAGGAGGCACATGGATTTCTTCAGACTCGATGAAGGACCAATCAACTATAATATCAATGTCTCATCCCTTCTCCCCTTAGGCCTTCCCATGGAGGTTTATTTATACTTCTCCAAATAATTTATTTATTTATTTATTTTATTTTATTTTATTTTTATTTTTATTTTTATTTTATTTTATTTTATTTATTTATTTATTTATTTATTTATTTATTTATTTTATTTATTTATTTATTTATTTATTTATTTATTTATTTTTATTTTTTTCAGTTGGAAAACGGTTGGTCCATGGGATATAGTAGGTGAGTAATAGGTAAAACCCATAAACTCCACCTAAATTTAAGGAGATTTATTATTTTTTAGTGCTTTAACACATATACGTGGGTTGGGTATATATTGACCCACGTGTACATGCTTTTACCATAGGAAAAAGTAGTGTATGGGAAATAAAACATTGTTTTTAAGAATCTGGACCAAGTATGGAAAGGAAGGGTTGCTCTAGGCCATAACCAGAGCATCAGATCTACCAAGAGTGGTAAATGGTGCTTTAACACTCTGTGGACGAAGAGCACTTTTACATTTAGCTCATCTAGATGAAAATCACCATAATTCTGTATTGGCTAGCAAAGCTCACCAGAAACGTGTCAAATCCCAATAGGATCAAAATGTTAATCCTCATACATATTTAGAAGGTGACCTAGTCTTGGTTTATGATTAGTATCATCACAAACTAGGTGCAGGGAAATTTGAGCCCATGTGGCATGGCCCTTACATCATAAAACGTGTATTAGATAAAGGTGCCTATGAGTTGGTTGATTTTTATGGTGTTTCTTTGGGAAAGCCCAGAAATGGTCTTTACCTAAAAAAATATTTTGCATACAAATTTTGGTGAAGATTTGTACATTATTTACCATTTTTAGGTATGTGTGATAATTAATTTTATTCACATCTTTCTACTACTTATCCCACTTATCTCATTTTTCCACTTGATTTGCAGAGGTCAACCTTCTCTCCAACTTACATTAGCTTTGTTGATGGCGCTAGTCATAGTACTTGAAATCTATCTTTCGCGGCTTGGGTTATCTATTCACCCAATAACGATCTAGCCTCTATTCATGGAATATGTCTTGGTCGATTAACAAACAATATAGAAAATATAGCACAGTCATCAAGCTATTAGACAATGCCATCACATTTGTTATCCAATGTTTTATCGTTAGGTTAGATTTAGAGCACGTGGTATTAAATTTAAATGGTGTATATATAGTAAGGAGTCCAACCATTTTAAGATTATTTTACAAGTCTGTGTCTTCGAAAGGAAATTTGATTATATTTAATATCAACACATTCTAAGATATTTAAACACATTGACAGATGCATTGGTGAATCATGTGTTAAATACGCATTTGCAACATCTGTAAATTAAAAACAATATTCATTCATACATCAATCGAGATAGATATAGGTAAAAAGTAGTATATTTTTCATTAAAATAGAGTTTGGGTGTGTCTACAAAATATGTCATCTAAGGGCATAAGGCTCGGTGGCCTTTTATTTTCCAAATATGCTAACACCAAATGTAAAAAATGTTCCTAGAATCTAGAATAGCTAGGGATGATGATGCTCATGATAACACACGATAGCATGAGAAAGTCTACGCAGCAAATGTCTAAGAGGCTCATAACCCCAACTACGTGCCTCTAATAGGTGCGTGGAATGTCATCAACCCTAGTCTCTAGGATGTTGGCAATCAACCTCTCAAGGTTATGCTCCAACTTTGTCTAGATGTCCTTGTCTCTGGGTTCATTGTCGTAGCATATAGGCTGCTCACCTCATCTATTGTACCGTCTCATCCCGACTCGTCAGGTTGGTACAAATGAATTTCGGATAATTAGCCTTTGAATAAAAAAAACACTTAAAATTTGAAAATTTTGAAAATATGTCAAAATGAGAAATTCTTACCTAGATCACCCCGTTGAGCTCCGGCTGGAAGTGGGATATCAGGATCACCTCTGTAATCCATCCCGTCATACAGAAAGTCCTCGATTAGAACAATATTCTGGCCCAACCAGTCAAAAAACTCTGTCGTATACCTCACTACAAGACCATCACCACCATGGTGTGCCATCAGTGCAAACCACATCATCATGCGCGGATCCCTCAAACCTCCCTTGTCTACTAGAATCTATTGTGGCCAGAGAATAGGAACCCTCTCTAGGGAAAAAGCAACAAGAATGGCACCATAACTAAAATTCTTCGATTTACCATTCTTGCACCTAGTCAACTGGCACTTCATCTTTACCACTACTGCCACACTAGTTACATACCATGGATTCCCAACATTCCACGACCATCTACATCTGTGCCCATGTAGCTAGAAGAAGGGCAACACTGCCACACAGTTTTCAAACAATGAAAGAAATGGTCCTCAAGGGTAAATTTTCGATGGACTAAATGTCAATTCATCCATCTTTGGGCGGTGCACACCTGCAAAAGTGTTGTAGGTATCCATCAGTAGTATACCCCCTGCTCTCGATCCAAATAGTGAAAGATCAACTCCTCGATGACACAATCCATTCAGGAAATAGATGTCATTACGATCAATGGTGAGGCAATAATCATCAATCACAAAGCACTATTCTTGGACATTCCAGGTCCTCACCAACCATGTCATTAGATCTACCTAGGATTTCATCCTAGGGATACGCCAATATTTCATGAGGTTGTAAATCCTGAGAGCTTGCAAAGTGACCGGATCTACCAAAGCAGCCAAAGCATTGGCTTCATGCTCTCTCTCCCTCCACTACATTTTTGAGCAATCAAATAACCTAAAATGACCATTTAAAAGCAATTAGAAGCATTTTTTAAACTCATTTCATGTTTCTTGGGGTTTGAAACTTGTTTAAAAATAGCCCATAGCGCCTGCGCAACTGCCCTTTTATGGACAGGGTGTAGCTACGCAGATTTTTCCTGCATAATTCCATGCAGTCCAAGATTTTCCGTGTGGAAATTTTTATCGATCTGCGTGGGCCCGATTGAACAAAACCCACACAAGGCCGAGGGTGCATTTTTGAATAATACTTTGCCCCAAGAAACCAAATGAAAGCCTAAAATGAAAAAATAAATAGATATAAATCTGAATTATGGAGAGATCTTCTATCTGGAGGAAATGGTGTGCGATTTCGTCCACCGGTTGGCTTAGAATTTGTCCTAGAAGTTTCATTGTAAAAACCCCTCTCTGCTCTGAATTGGTGAAAATGAAAATGGTAAAAATAAATTACTTTCTCAAACTTTTATAAGTTTTTGGAGCTTAAAAATTATTATTTTTGATGTTTTAAATCTTTTTGAGAGGGAAAACACCGGTGAGCAATTATGACAAGTTATTGAGTTTGAATGTGCAATATCGTTTACGAAGTCAAGACAAATCATTTTTTATTTTATCACTTTTCATGCTCTTAAAAAATTACAAAAAACAAAAATCATGGAGTCCTCTTTTAAGCCCTTTTAATATTCTTAAAACATGAAAAGATCATTGAGTACTTGCTTCTTCCAACTCGTAAAATTAAATGAACAACCGTCCACTCAGTATAAGTTTACCTCTTTTACGGACTAAGCTAGGACTATTTATGAAAAAGGTATATGTTGATTAAACATGGCCAATAAAGTTCTCCCTTGTATTATTTTATCCTTTTTCAGACCTAAGAGACTAAACTGACGAAAAATAACCTGATGGAGTCTACTCATGTTTTTCTTCCAACTCTCTAAAATTGAAAAATGTCAAGCTTTACCTTTTCTGGGCTCATTAAAATTTTATGATAAAAGAGATGAATAAGTTTGATTTTTGTGTCTTTTTCAATCTCTTAAAAGAAAACAACATCGAGTTACTCCTTTACTGGACTCATAAAAAATTAAACATTATAAGACTCGTTAAGCATGACAAGACCGAACCACTCGTTCTTAGGGTTTGTTTAAAAATATTTCGATGGACTCATCTGAAGGATGAGCTTACAATCCAAGCATATATTATCCTCCTCAAGCTTGTAAAAAATAAAGAGGTACTTGCCAGTAATGGTAGGGGAAAATTGGGGAAGGTGTCCATTTTACATCATTATTTAGAAGGTAGCATGTCGCTCTTGAACACAGCATTCCATCACATTCATGTCTGAGTTGGGAAATCCATTTGCCTTATAGTCAATCAAACCTCATTGAAAGCCTTCATGGTTTTGGGTATTATCATTAAGTCAATTGTTTCCAAGTCATTATAATGTTATTATGTGTTCAAAAGAAGTTTAACCTTGGTTCAAATCCCTTTGCAAAATCTTTGCCTTCATTTACATCAGCCATCCTTGATTCAGTCCTTGTAAACTATTTTCAAAACTTGATATCATGTTTTGTGTCGTAGGATTTCCTACGACAGATCGCTTCCTATCGACTTCAGATCATTATCTAGGAAGTTTATTTAGAAACCTTCAGTACCTTGGAGCATGCATGCCTTAACGGTAGGTTTATCACTTTCAATGACAGGTCCTCATCATTGGCCTTCAATTGAACGATTCTATGAGTGTTCAACTTCAGATCACATATTCACACTTCATAGATTGTACTAGGAGTACCTTGAGAACCATTGTCATTATTGGTGGTTTCTCTTACGCTTGTTAATGGTTCAAATCATTGACCGGTAATCAAGTGGTTTCTGTCATGTTCAACTTCGAGACATTCACTCGCATGGTTAGAATCATACTATGGATCAAGAGATGGAGATCAAAACCCTGGATATAGTTTCATCAATCTAGGTTGTGAGGAGATTTTATTTTCATGATTATGTTGACAAATGGATATGTTCATGTTGTGTCTACCATCTATATGATCTTATTTTTTCCATTCTTATTCATTGAGTTCACTTTACTCTAATTATGGGAATGCCTACTTCAAAAATGATTTTTGATATGTATTTTGCATTGTGTTCCCTTGAATGTTCCTTACAAGTTTCTGACCATTGCCTTTGATCTGATCTTTGGAATGATAAAGCGCTTCAATCTTTTAAACTTAATTTTTAGACTTCACAATTTAGGGGGGAATCTGTTACACATCAATTTTTCGCCATGACACTTGATCAATTTATGGATATTTTTACCATCTGTGAACATGTTGAAACCATCTCCCTTAGAAGTCAAACAACTCAACATATGTTGAAGTAAATGAGAAATTTGGGTCAAATAGATCTCACACCTTGTTAAGTTCCACCTGTGTCGATTTATCTAGCATTTCCCACTCATGCATTGAAATTGACTCTGAGAACAACGCAGAGCTACACTCTGTCTATAATTATAAACCCACACAGGTGAATTCTAGAAAGTAAAAATAAAAATTACATTATAGAAACATAGTTGGTCAAATATTTCCTAACTGAATGCTTCCAGGTGATGACTATTCGAACTATAACCCTCTTAAGATGCATTTCCATCCCTTTTCTCATGGTAACCTCATCCCTCATTAAAGGAGGTTCATCTTCTTCTTAGGGATCTGAAACTTCCTCCCCTCTAGTCTATAAAAGGACAAGATGGTTGATGAATGAAGTAGGTCAGAATTTAGAGAATACAAACCTATGTTGTTGGTTTGATATTGGAGAGCTTGTCATCTGAGGAGAATATTGAAGGCATTTGGGAGGGACCTTTGTTACACAACATTTTGTCACTGTCCCTATACTCCTCGTTCTTTAATCCTGGAGGACCTCTATAGTGAACTCTGCATGCTTTTCTTTCATGAAGAAACTCCCATTGTGTCCCTCTTCATGAGCAGATCAATTCCCTTTTGCATCATTTCCCCTTAAACTTCTATTTTTCCCAGTTTACAAGGCTGGCGCTTATGACCTTTGTCTCCCCCACGCTGATGTGCAGAGATTAGCACCATCCCTTGCACCAACTAGAGTGACTAGGTTATGTTCTAGTCATGTTGGTCCTGTTATGGAAAGTTTTTTAAATTACGAGTCGAAGCTTCTAGCTCTAGAAGCTTCGTAACAGGAAGTCTGGTAAATGGTTTGGTTGGATGGGGTTGAGGATGTTATTTTGGCCTCCTTTCCCCTATAATTATGGAATTACCTCAAGGGATAAACCCTTCTCCCATGAGAAGAGGTTCCATTTCCCATCCATTCATCCTATATAAACCTCCCTTCTTCCCAAGAACAAGTTAGTGTTTATATTGGTGTGCTAATACTATTTTGGTTTGGAGTAGACAACAAGCTATTACTAGTTGTAGCTATCTAGTTGTGTGAGGGAGAAGTGTGATTTGGTTTGGAGTGAATACTAGAGGGAAGAGCCTTAAAACAATTGTTGGTTGAGGCTGTCATGGATGCTAGTAGAAGTGTGTGGGAACCTGGTCTTATCAGAGGAGTACTGCAATGTTAAGCCAAATGGTTGTAATCTCTCTTTGATATTGATATATGTAACTATCGATTAATTTCCTGCTTGATTTGTCATCTTACATATTCATGGCTTAATGTTTCTTGACTTGTTAAGTAGGTTTAATTACAATTGATCTATTATCACGTTTGTTGTTTAATGTTGTTTACTTGCTTTAGGTGCTTGAAGAAGGAAGCGAGAGATAGCTAGAGTGATCAAGCAAGGACATCATCAAACAGGATAAGCGGACTAAGAGGTAGGCCTCTTAATTGGTTCTAACCTAAGGAAACCTTCCATAGAATTTGTCTGTTGTGGCTAGACCCATTATTGGGCTAGAGGAATCCATTTGTGTCCACACTTATAATTTTACTTAACCACAAATTGGCGACTCCATTAGGGATCCCAATCCTTTTGTTTGTCTTGGATTTCATGATTTCGTGAGAACTTTTATAGTTCCACTTTTTCCCTTTGATTCTATTTCTTTTCTCCTACTTACTGATATAAGTCTAAAATTCATAGTAGCAGATCTGGTCCCTGTTTCAAATTTTTTTCTTGTTTCCTTAGCTCCCTTGATCAACGTGCTTAATTCATTGAAATTTTCATGGATCCGCGTGAGTTTCCGAGAAACAGTTGCGTCGAATAGCCTCTGGTGCTTGTTGTTAGTTAAGAAGTCATGCCAATACCTGTAAGTGAAGATTACGGCCTGACCCCAATCTTGGCTAGTGTATTCTTCTCTTGTGGTTTTGGTCCTGTAAGCCTTTTGGATCATTTTCTCCCTAATTAGAAAGCTACTTTTCATTTTGTTTTGTTTGCTTGTTGGCTTATCATCTTCCTACTTTATTGATTGAGTCATTGAGTGGCCAGCGACATTAGGTCATCTAGTCGTTTGTCCATTCAGAAGTTTGCGAACTCGGTGAGTTGGGTTGTAGGTGTACTTACTCTTTGCATTGTGTTTTTGGTCCTTTTACGACTTTGACCTCTTGTACACAAGTTTGAAAAGTTTTCGTTTGCTTGTCTAAATGTTTCTTTTCCGGCATGGATTATGTTGCTTGTCTTGTGGTTGGTAAAGTTGATGTTTCATTAGTCTGAATGAGTTTCTCTTTTCATGTGTTCATCTGCTTGAAGATCTTATTGTCTTGAGAACTTTTTAACTGAGAGATTATATGAAAAAATTCTTCTTTTATTAATTCATGAAAGAGTATGAAATTCTAGCTTGTTGCATCATTGTGATACGATAACCTGCATCATTGGAAGACTAGAATTGCATAGGAATTTGGAGAAGGAAGAGAATTTTTTTTCTTTTGAAAGGACCAATAGATAAGTGCTTGTTAGGAAATTAGGAATTGGAATGCATTTTTCATTAGTCTATTTTTAAATAAAGTAAGGTAGTGAAAGATCATTTCATTTTCAATTACTTGATTGTTTGCATTTGATTAAGTAGTTTCTACCCTCTCTAGCTTAGGCATTTCATCGAATTGAAAGGGTCTTGTCTCATTTAGTTTCATTTAAGGTTTCTCAAGTTGCATTGCTAAGACCTAAAAACTGAAACATAATTCAAGATCAACTTTAAAATGAATTTGTTAGGTCCCTATAATACTAGTGATTCCCCCATTACTATTGTCATTGTATCCCTTATTGTTATTGTTGTGCCCCTATTGTTCCCATATTGTTATTATTGTGCCCCATAGAATCCCAATATTGTTATTTTTGTACCTTAATATTATTATTGTTAGGTCGGCTTGGTTATATTGTGACCCCTTGGACTCCTATATATAGAAAGGAGGTTTTGTCATTTGACACATCCAAGAATTATTCATTTATGTAATGTAAAGGAGGTTTCCCCCTCGAAGAGGCTAAATTCTAATTCGTTGATCTATCTTTTCCATATTTTTGTGAGTTGGTTTCATGACATTTTGTACTAGAGCTTTGGATTCTAGGGTTTTGCTGCTCTAAATAGATCATTGTGGAATTTTCGCTATAACTTTTTTCTGTGACATTTTAGAAGTGAAAAGGATGGATCATGAAGTGAAAAGGATGGATCATGAACTAGTAGTATTGGTTCACAAGAAGGATGTATCATGGTGCATGTGTCTAGATTATAGGGAACTAAACAAGCTCACTATTAAAGATAAATTTCCCATTCCTGTCATTGATGAATTATTGGATGAATTGCATGGATCAATTTACTTCACCAAGTTGGATCTTCATTTAGGATATCATCAAATCATAATGAAGACTGAAGACATTCCAAAAACAACATTTAGAACTCATGAGGGTCATTATGAATTTTTGGTCATGCCTTTTGGCCTTACTAATGCACCTTCTACATTTCTAAAGGTTTGATGAATTCCATTTTCAAACCCTTCCTTAGAAAATTGTGTTAGTATTTTTTGATGATATACTAATCTACAATGGAGTCTTGGAAGGATCATGTTCAACATGTTAACATGGTGCTCAAAACTATTGGGAGGAGAAACAATTATATGAAAAAATATCCAAATGTTTCTTTGGAGTACAAGAGGTGGAATATCTAGGTCATATTGTATCTCATGAAGGTGTTAAGGTAGACCCTAGCAAAATTAAAACCATTAAGGAATGGAAAATCCCCACATCCACAAAGCATCTATGAGGATTTCTCCGGTTGACATGGTATTATCACAAGTTTTTTAAGAATTATGGGAGAATAGTAGCACCTCTAACAACATTGTTGAAGAAAGATACATTCTCATGGACTCCACAAGCAATGAAGGCCTTTGAACATCTTAAAGAGGTAATGTGCCAAGGACCAGTCTTAGCTACACCGGACTTCACAAAAACCTTTATTATGGAAGAGCAGCAAAAATGGGTCACAAAGATGTTGGGCTATGACTTTGAAATCATCTACAAAAAAGGGAAGCAAAATGTTGTGCAGATGCACTCTCAAGAAAGGATGAGGATGTGGAAGCATTTATTTGTGTCATTTCCATTATCCAACCAGATTGGATAAACGAAGCAAGGGATGAATGGAATAATGATGAGGAATTATGGGAACTCATTCAAAAGATACAACAAGATCCCATTACATCTGATATATTTAGCTGGAAAAATGATTTGTTATGGTACAAGGATCGGTTATATCTATGTAAGAATCCCAACTCAAACAAAATATTCTTAGGGAATTGTACACCTCTCCCTTAGGAGGGCAGTCAGGATTTCTAAAAACCTACCATAGGGTTAAGAAGTACTTTTTTTGGGATGGCCTTAAATCGGATATTCAAAAGTTTTTGACGGAATGTTTGGCTTGCCAACAAAATAAAGTTGAAACAATTAAGACCTTACGACTTTTACAACCTTTATCCATTCCAAACCAATGTTGGGAGGATGTTTCAATGGATTTTATCACAGGTTTACCCAAGTCTAAAGGAAAGAGCGTTATCATGATGGTAGTTGTCAAACTTACCAAGTATGCACAATTTTGTGCATTATCTCATCCATTTAAAGCAAGTATAGTTTCTACTACATTTATGGAGACAATTCAAAAGCTACATGGAAACCCAAAGATTATTGTAAGCGATAGAGATCCCATTTTCACTAGAAATTTTTGGACATAATTATTTTCTTGTCATGGTACTCAATTAGCTCATAGCTCGTCTTATCATCCTCAATCTGATGGGAAAACTGAGATAGTAAACAAATGTTTGGAAGGACATCTTTGTTGCTTTGTATCTGATAAACAGACATAATGGGTCAAATGGTTACCTCTAGCTGAATGGTGGTATAACACTTCCTTCCACACTGCAACAAAAATGACCCTAATTATGGCACTTTATGGATATCATCTACCATCCATCACATCATATTTAAGAGAAAATTCTAAGGTTCAAGTAGTTGAAGATCACATCGAGCATCAACGACAAGTTCTCCAACTCTTAATAGGATAACCTCACTTTGGTGCAGAATATAATGAAATAGCAGGGAGATCAACATCGCAGTGAAAGAAGTTTTGATGTAGGTGATTGGGTATTCCTATGGCTGCAACCATATAAAAAAATGTCCCTCAACCAAGCTAAGAAGGATAATAAATTATCACCAAAGTATTATGGTCCATACAAGGTGTTTCAAAAGATAGGTACTATGGCATACAAATTGGAGCTTCCTGCATCTTCCCGAGTGCACCTAGTTTTCCATGTTTCATGCTTAAACAAGGTTATAGGTGAAAAGCTTCCAGTTCAAACAGTATTGCTAGAACTTGACGAGGAAGGAAAAATCATATTGGAACCAGAGGCAGTCAAAGAAACAAGAACTTGACAGCTACAAAATCTTTCAATTTCAGAGTATCTCATCAAGTGGATGAACTTACCCATTGAAGATTCCACATGGGAGGATGATAAGTTTATACAGAAACATCCATAGCTACTCAAGTTTTGAGGACAACACTTTTTTGAAGGAGAGGGGCATGTTAGGTCCCTATAATGCTAGTGATTCCCCCATTACTATTGTCATTTTATCCCTTATTGTTATTGTTGTGCCCCTATTGTCCCCATATTGCTATTATTGTGCCCCATAGAATCCCACTATTGTTATTTTTGTGCCTTTATATTATTATTGTTAGGATGACTTCGTTATATTGTGATCCCTTAGACTCCTATATATAGAAAGGAGGTTCTGTCATTTGAAACATCCAAGAATTGTTCATTTGTGTAATGTAAAGGAGGTTTCCCCCTCAAAGAGGCTGAATTCTAAGGCATTGATCTATCTTCTCTATCTTTTCGTGAGCTGGTTTCATAAAAAAATTCAATTAACCTAAGGCACATTTGACATTAACGATCATATCTAGAAGGTCTAGGCTAGAGACGTGTTCTGGCATCTTTAAACCTAGTAGTTGTCATTAGCTTCGGCAATAGACAACGCTAGTACGAATTCGTGCTCCCCATACCATTGAGTATATAACGGGAGACCCCACTAGGTTGCAATCCTTTTACCCTTAGGAAGTCGAGTCAGCCACCTTGCAAATGTGATACACCAAACACAGCATTTGAGGAGATTGCCTCCTCATACTTCTTGGCTCGTTAGGAGGTATTTTGTAATTCATTGTTTCCTAGTAATCTTGTTTATCTAGATCATCCAGAGAAATCATTTGATCTTTTTGACTCATTAAACTTAAAATATCATTTGAGCACTTGTCCTTTCGAGCTTGTTTCCAATCGAAAGCGATAAAGTCATCTTTGTTTCTTTCTCGACTCTTAAAAAATGAAAGAGCACCAGCCTTTTATGCATCTTAATAATTGATTGCCGATAATCCAAAACACCCCATTAGTCTTTTTCTGAGACCAAAGCATGAGTTTCCCTTAGAAGAACATTTTAAAGCCTTGAAGTAAATTGTTTTGTCAACTAAGACAAGGTCATCATGGCTGAACCACCTGGTTCACCCAATTCCTCTTCCTTGTCCTCCGTCTGAAAGATTGTCTGAGGAGTTGTTTCCTGAGTTACCAGAGTCACTCGAGGAACAAGATGTTGAACTCACAATTGTTCTAAGCATTCAACCTTTGTAATATCATCCTTCACCTACTTTTGATACTGGGTCATCTGTTGATCTTGGCCCAGAATCTACGGACAATCCTGTTCAAACTCCAGAGAACTTGCCGACCACTAACAATTAGCTTGGACTGGTTATCTACCCTCTGAACCCTCTATTTGACCCTGTCGTGATATCACCGTAGCATCCTTACATTTTTTACATCTAGCTGGGTGTTCCTTTGGAACTATCCCCTCATACTCATTTGGCCATTCGGCATCATTTGTTTTTAGACATGGAACCTAAAGGAGATAATCCAGTCACATCTCTAGATCAGTCTAAAGTTTCTACTCCACACACTATTGAGGGGGAAGAATTTCCTTTTACTCCCGAGGGTTTCCCCTTTTTAGAAGGTATTCCTGCTAGTTTGCCACCAAACTATGTGTCTTTGGCGCAGTTGGTTTTAGGTACACCTAGTGCCTCATCACTTTACCATAACCTTGTTTGGGCGTCAGGCCCCATGCCTACTTTAGGTCCATTTGTTATGAAAATGAATTCCCAACAAGTTATTACCTCAGTCCTGATGCAACCCACCATTCCAAATACCCTTGTATCGTCAATCCCAGTTACCCGTCAGGCACAACCGACAGTTTCAAGGATTGTCTCTATCAGTTCCTCCGTCCCTCTAGTTAGTGGCCAGGTTATGCCACCGCCTATGGGGCAGAACCTGAATGTCTCTATGGTGTCAGGTGCCACTAATGTAAGTAGCTCACAAGCTCGCATGCTTGGTATAAACCAACCTTCTTCTGGTATTATTCATAATCGTGTTGATCCTACTAGATCAAGCAATTTTCAATACCAATAGGTTCAGAATCCCATTGGTCCATCTGAATCAAGCAATTTTCAGCATCAACATCCCTATGGGGCTTAGGTCCAATACCAAAATCCTTATATTCCATATGGTTCTCAAGGAATGGTTAATCAACCTTACACCCTCCGATCTAGACAGTACATCCAGCCTGGCTATGGCCAGATTCAGTTCAGCAATTTCTCGGGCATTGTTCAAGTACCCTTACAGCAGCAAGGACAACCTCTACAACAACAAGGGTAGCCCTTGTGACCGCAAGGGAAACCTTTGTTGCAGCAAGGGCTCTCCATGCAACAGCAAGGGAAAATGATCCCGCAGCAATGTCAACTGCAACAACTACAAGGTTAGCCCTTGCAACACTTGCAGCAAACCATGCAACAACAGATGCAATATGCTCCGCACATCTCTCAACCCATGTCCTTGTAGGGCCAACCTTTGCAGCCCCAGGGACAAATTTTGCAACTACAAGGTTGACCCTTGCAATAGAAAAACCAACCAGGGTAGCGGAAACCCTTGTATACATATCAACAAGGTCAACCCTTGTAGGGGCAGGGTCAAACTCAAGTCTTGCAACAACAAGCTCAAAATCCTCATGTCCTAGGTCAACAGGTTCAGAATCCTACCAGTCAAGGGCATTAGGTACATAATCCCTATGTCCAAGGGCAACAAGTGTATCAACCTTATGCCCAAGAACAGTAGGTCCCAAATCCTCTTGTTTAGGGACAACAAGTTCATCACCCATATGTTTTGTTGGGGTCTAGGTATGAGTAATCTATTCACCCTCTTTCCTACATTAATTTATCAATATAGGTGCGTATCCTTTTCAAGGTAACACACAAAGTATATGTAGGGGCAAGGTTACCATCCATCACCGACCAAGGGTTCGTGATTGATACTCAAAGGATTGCTATAAAACTGAATTTAACTACAGTACTCAAGAACAACAATTACAAGAAATAAAAATTTGCGACAACAACAATAAAATGACACACAACAGGAACTACGCAACACCTGATCAGAAGAGTTGGCCTAGCTCTCTTATTAGGCCTACGTTAATCACAGCCACGAGTGAAGTAGCAAAAGGAGTGGTATATTATTAACTTGAAGAAAACTATTACAATATAGATGGGGAACCTCCCCTTTTACAGGAATAACCTGTCTTTTATATAAAGCGAAGGAGAACAACATCCTTCCCCAAAACCTGGTAACCGTATACCCAGAAGTATAGATTGGATCAGAATGGCACCAGCACCAGATGAACAAGATCATAGAATGGTCTAAGAATGGTTTAGGGACATCTACAACTCCGGCTACATGGCTTCCTTATGGCTGGTCATTTTGTGAATTGTGGGTATGTTGCGGGATGCTGAAAGATCGGTACCTGTTCTCTGGAAGTTGCGGTCAAACATGCATTTTAGTGTTGTGAATAGGTAAAACCACATGGCTTTACTTCATTAATAAAATATTCCAATAGACAGGAAAGGGGTAATTACCTTGCGGATTTAGCATAGTAAATACAGATGAATAAGTGCAAAAAGGACAAAAAGAGGGATGGAAATACAGTAGAAAGATAGGCCGATTTGGTTCCCAACATCTCCCCTCAACTAGCCTTCTGCATGTCCTCATGTAGCTCGCCACCTCTGCAAGTCTAGGTTATGTAGGCTATTGGCTTCCGGGAGCTGAGTGAGATCATACTCTTCGGAAATCTCTGTCCTTGGAACCTTAAAAATTTTTGAGAGGAGGATTTCCTTCCACCAATCACACAAAAAATTATATGCTAGGGCATAATTTTCCATTGGCCACCAAATGGTGGGGAACTAGAAGTGGAACCCCATCCACCAGACCCTGCATGTTTGGACGTATGCCACATACCTTAGCACTCTGCTGAGTGCTCATGCAAAATTCGGTGCTCCAAACGGTTCCCTATGCCAGAGAGTTGTAGGTGACATCATCCATATTTTCTGACAACAATCAAGGGCTTCATCTTGAAATGTGACTAATTGTTTGACACAAAGATCAAGGCACCATTTTTGTGTTCTTAGCATTCTTTCCTTGTTTCCCACAATTCCCAAAAAGGCATTGTGTTTATTGAACATGGTTATTTACCTTTCATGTTCCCCTCTTACTATAAAGGGCTTTGTAACCTGATTGGACTCAAATGTATTAAAATCATTCTACCAACTGATCTGATTAAAAGTGTAAGAGGTGAGAGCCCTTAAATGAATGTCTCCCACATATGGGACCAGGTTGAATTCTCTGTCCATGCACAGTACATAACCATGCATGTAAAACTCACACATCAAATGCTGAGTTGGAAAATCATGGCTCCCTAATATGCGGAGGAATTGTACACCATCCTCTATTTCATAACTGATTTCATTCTTCATGCTCTCCATGCAAAAGAAAAGAAAACATTCATGCAAGAATAAAGAATAACAAAAAGCAGGGGAATGACATGCCATCACCTCTTGTGCTAAGTTAAACATCTGCTGCTTGTCAGCTTTCAATTCTGTCACTTTCTTTTCTAACTGCTCCATCTTGAGTTGTTGCTTCGCATACCTCAACCTCGTGACATCTATATGCTCCACATATTCAAAAATGTTTGTGGAGGCTCATTCTTGAGTTATTTTTACCTCGTTTTTATACTATGCTGCAGTGGATTTCCAAGTCTAAACTTCAGTTGTTAGGGCATATTCATGGTCTTCAAACAGTTGCTCGACCGAGTTTGTTTGAGTGGTAGCAGAAGTTGTGGTAATTTGGTCCACCTGAGTCCTTGCTTCAACCACTGTGGCTTGGGACTTTCTGGCCCGCCGCTTGTATTTCTTCATCTGATTCTGTAATTTATGTACTTCTTTTCTCAACTTCCTAACCTTCTGCCTTAACCCGCATTATTTCTCTGAATTGCAGATGGTATTTTTGTCTGATAGGTAGTCTTTGTTGTTCATACAACTCCACCCATTCTTGCTTAAACAAAAACTCTTCATCTTTTGCTAATGGTTCAGCTAGGGGTAAATCCCCGAGGAAAGATTATGCTACACCGACTATCAGGTTTCCTTCCATTTCTTGTTCTTCCTCAATTATTTCTTGTTTTACAGCCTTCTCGCTTGGCCTTACCACTGGCTCATTTGTCGGGACTGCTTCGCTTGGTCCCTCCTCTTCGCCAAAAGTTGCTTCCTTCTATTGTGTGATCACTATGACCGGTTGCGCACTTGTGAGATGATCACCTGCTAATATTTCTATTGGAACCCCTCTAGGTCCCCCTGCCTCAAGAATATCTGCCTCTTCTTCATTTTCAGGCTCTGAGATGCTTATCATCTAGGCAACATCTATCCCACCCAGTTGTGGTCTTTGTGATGCTTCAAGCTCCTTTTCTCTGAGCTATCCTTCAAAAGGGTCATGTTGGGAGTCCTCAGTCAACAATCCTCTGACACCTCTTCTTCTAGTTGACCCATCAAATTTCAAAGCAGGGGGAATGACGATATCTTCTTCTATGCGCCAGGGGGAATAAGATACCCTCACTCCTCTTGGAATAGAAGAAAAAAGGAAAACTGGCAGGGATCTTCATTCTGGCCTTCGATAATTCTGTTTTGGGTCATGTTCCTTGCTTGTACAATGTTTGTTCCTGAGATTGACATTGGTTCTTGTGGAGCAGCGCCAGCCTCATGCCCTAGTTCTCTTAGAACTTCCTTTGTAGTTTCCATTGTTCTTCTAGCTCCGAGCTCTTCTCGTCCTAGTTCATCCTCCTCCATTGTTTCTATGGTCAGGGCGGCCACGACCTCTTCTTCATTTGGGCTGTCTTCCTCCATTGGTGCAACGGTGGTGGGAATTTCTTGTGGGGTACCTTCAGTCGTAATATCAACTAATTCTCCCGTCCTTTCCTATTGTGGTACCTCTTCTATTGTTTCGTGTTGTCGATTTTCTCTGATAGCTCCACAGTCAAGGCTGGTTCTTGTGGAACAACCTTAGCCGTGGTACTAGTGGGCCTTTCTATGTCAACTCCTCTGTCTTCCACCGATTCCATAGTTGCGGCTTGCCCTTGAGGAGTAGTCTCTTCTTCAAGTTCTTCGGATCACATTTCCATCTCCTCTGGCTCCTCTTAGTCAACATAGTAATCTCCTCCCTAATATTCTTCCTCCATTGCTTCTGGTTCTTATTCCCTGGCGACCACAGGGGCTACTATCTCTTCCTCTGTGGAATCCTGAAACAGCTCCCACAGAATTGTGATCCGACTAATTGCATTCATCACCAGTACCTGGACCAGCTTGTGGTGGGTAATGACCGCCATCACCTGTCGCGACCATTGAGCAAACTGTGCCATTAGCTGAAGACTCCTTAGTAGGAAATAAGGCACATTTAATGATAAGGCCTCTACTTGGGGGAATCGGAGGTGAGCTAATATCCAAAGATTATATTTTAACACGGTGGCATACCTCCCCTCGCAAGTTATATACTTTATTACAAACTCTACTACCTCTCCCCATGGATGCAGTAACGAGTTTCGTTCGTATCCTTGTCCCTTCTGAGCAATGTTTTCTCCTTCCTGCAAAAAGGCTTCAGGAAACTCTGGGAGGGAAGTTCTCCTTGAAAACCATCTCTGTCCATATTAAGCGAGCCCACTAACTTTTACAATGGCTTCCTCTGTAATAGGGATTTCTATCCTGCGGACCCGAGAACTTTCTTCTTCAAGATTGAGTGCGAATTCCACCGCAATTGCCTCATTGAACCCCCTCAACCTATCAAAGTAGACATCCCAACCTGCATTTTGAAAGGCCTACCATATTTCTTAATTGTTTCAAACTTTTGTTGTGTCCTCTGTCTCATGTCGCACAGGTCGTCCACCCATCGCTGTAGAGGCGAGATCAACACGATGAATACAGTTAGCTGGTAGGGGAAAATTGACAGGAACCAAAACTGTTGGTAACAATAATAATGTCATGGTCGCCTCAGGAAAAAGGATGGTAACAATATTGGTACATCTGAAGAAATCTCAGAGAATGATGGTGAATTATGGCAGTATAGTTGGATGTTTTCAATGGTTCAATGTGGCGTGTTGGGGAAGTGACCAGTTGTACTTTTCGCATATGAACACAAATTCCAATGCATCAGGGTCGTGATTATGAAATTGTCATAATCTTCTGATTCTTGTTTTCATTAGATTTAGTTTGGTGTGAATTGTGCGATATGAATGAATTTTGCTAGTATGCCATCATTTATTATGACGGGACCCCCCAACTTAATTACGGCCATTCGCGGCATGTATTGGTGTCTTTTTGGAATATTTTAATTAAATCCGTAAAAGTCAGCGGAGACATACCTGGGGACCTACCTTGTGGTGGAGTAACAATAGTGATAGAGTAACAACGCTGGTGGATTAACAACACTGTTGGAGTAATAGCAACAACAGAGTAACAACAACGACGGAGTAACAGCAGTGGCAGAGTAACAACAATGGCGGAGTAACAACATTGTTGGAGTAACAACAGCGGTGGAGTAACAGCAATTGTGGAGTAATAGCACCGGTAGAGTAACAACACCATCGGAGTAACAACACCGATGGAGTAACAATAGTAGCGGAGTAACAACAAAAACTGAGTAGTAGCACCAGCAAAGTAACAACCCTGGCAGAGTAACAGCACTGGTGGAGTAACAATAGCGGCAGAGTAACAACAGCGGCGGAGTAACAACAACGGCTGAGTAGTAGCACCAGTGGAGTAATAGCACCAGCAGAGTAACAACACTGGTGGAGTAACAACAACGTCAGAGTAACAACATTGAGTGTTACATTTCTCCTGGCTAATTCCTACACAAACAAGTAAGTAATAACAATTTTTTTATTTTTTTATTTTATTTTTTATTTTTTTATTTTTTTATCTTTTAGAGCAAAGTGAGAGTGTCCTTTATACTGACAACCATTAAACCATATGAATCAAAAATATGTTTGATGAAGCCATCTCAAGATGCTGGATGGTGGTATAGCTTTAGATGGTGTCCATTTACTAAGAACGAAGTATGACTCCCATCTATTGTAATTAGTCTAACTATTCCATTGTCAAACACTACATCCACTTCATACAGTCCTATCCAACGAGTGCGAAGCTTGCCTTTAAAATCTTTAAACCGGGAGTCATAAAGCAATGCCCAATCCCCTGCACAAAACACCTTTCTCTTGATAAATTTATCATGCCATTTCATTCTCTGCTATTGAACAGTAGTAGTTTTCTGGACAGCTACCGATCGAATCTCATCCAACTCATTGAGCTATTCCAGTCAGTGTTTCTATGCTTCTGATAAGTCTAGGCCTACTTCAAAAGTTGTTATGAGTGTGCTAATCTTGAATTCTACTGGAAACAAGGGGGATTTCCCATAGACTAACTCAAATGGAGAAAACCCAGTTGTGTTCCGCCATGTTGTTCTATATGCCTATAAAGCTTTTGGAAGTTTCTATGACCAGTCTCGATGATGACTTCCTACTTGTCCACTTGTCAAAATATTTTCCAATATTTTGTTTGTACTTTCTACCTGTCCAATTGCATGGGGATGATAAGGGGTTGTCACTCTGTGTTTAGCCCCGTATTTCTGCATCATCTTCCCTATCATGTGAGATGTAAACTGTGCCCCTCCATTTGACACAATTTCCCTTGGAGTACCATATCGAGCAAAGATTTCTTTGAAAATAAAGTCTACCATTACTTGCTCTATCACTCTTGCGACTGCTCTGGCTTCCACCCATTTAGTCACATAATTAGTGTAGATCAAGATGTGAGCTTTCTGATGAGAAGGTGGGTTTAAAGGTCTAACGAAATTGATGGCCCATTTCTTGAAAGGTTCAAGGACTATTTGGGGTTGTAGAGGCATTTCATCTGCCTTCCCAGGTTGTCCCATCCATTGGCAACTATCACATCTATGGACATAATCCCAAGCATCACCAAAAGATGGAAGGCCAGTAGTATCCCATCTGCAGCACTTTGTGACTTGTTCTCTTATCTGCAAAATGTCCTCCATAGGGTCTGTCATGGGTGGCCTTTAATATCTCATAGATGTCATCCTCTGCCACACAACGTCGAATCTATTGATCAACCCCTGTATGAAAGAGATACCCTGTCATCCATGAATATCGGGTACTATGATGAATAATCTTCCCCTGATCCTTATATGACAAATGATGAGGCACCTTCCCTATAGCAAGATAGTTAGCAATATCTACATACCACGAAGTGTTAGAAGAAACTGCAAAAAGATGTTGATCTAGAAAATTATCTTCAATGGGTGTATTCTTACCATCATTTTCTATCCTAGACAGGAAATCAGCAACCACATTGTCCTTCCCTAGTTTATCTACTATAGTAATGTCAAATTCTTGTAGTAGCAAAAGCCATCTTGTAATGCGACTAGGGGTAATAGGTTTATTCATTAAATACCTGATAGTTGCATGATCAGTATGTATAAAGGTAGGATACCCAATAATGTAATGCCAAAATTTGTTTATGGCATAGATGACAACAAGGAACTCCTTTTCAGTCACTATATAATTTAATTCAGCAAGGGCCAAATTCTTACTAACATAGTAAACTACATATGGTACCCTGTCCTCTTGTTGTCCCAATACTGCACCAACTGCTGCCTGGGAAGCATCCATGTGAATATGGAATGGTAATGCCCAATCTGACCCTCTAAGGATCGGAGCACTACAAACCAATTCCTTGATTTTCATGAAGGCTACATCACAGTCATCTGTCCACACAAAATATGCATCTTTTGTCAGCAATTGAAAAAGTGGGTGTGCTACTTTAGCAAAATTTCCTATAAAGTGCTTGTAATAACTGGCACAAAAAATAAAATTGCGTACCTACGTGGGTGTTTTGGGTATCGAAAAGTGCAGAATTACCTTTATTTTAGATGGGTCCATCTGAATTCCTTCCACTAAGAGCAAATGTCCTATAACAATTCCTTCCTTCATCATCATATGGAACTTTACTGTACTTAAGGATACACGTGCCTATATGCATCTTTCAAGAACTTTCTCTAAATTTCTCAACCCTTCTACGAATGAATCCCCATATGGAGTGAAGTCATCCATGTAAATTTCAACACTATCGTCCACCAAATCAGAGAAGATCCCCAAAATAGCCCTTTAGAACATTGCAGGTGCATTACACAGGCCAAAAGGAAGGACCTGATATGCAAATGTTCCCAAGGGGCATGTGAAAGTAGTTTTGTCCTGATCTTCAAGAGCTATCTGGATTTGCTTATACCCACTAAATCCATCTAGGAAGGATAAAAACTTTTTGCCAGCCAATGTGTCTAGAACTTGATCAATAAATGGTAAACGAAAATGGTCTTTCTATGTTGCCTTATTTAATTCTCTATAATCTGTGCATATCCGCCATTTACTATTTTTCTTAGGAACCATTACTAATGGAAAAACTCATTGGCTATCTGAAATGGGGTAAATAAAACCTACATCTAGTAATTTCTGAAGTTCTTCTTTAACAACATTTTTCAATGTAGGGTTCATCCTTCTTTAAGGCTATCTCACAGGATGGAAATCTTCCTTAATATATATATGGTGGGTACATAAATTAGCAGGAATCCCCTTCATGTCTGAGTAATCCCAGGAAAGGGTTTCTTTGTGTTTTTGAGGGACATGTAAAAGTTGTTTCCTCTAGGATTCTGATAGGTCTGGGTTAATGTTTAGGGTCTTTCCTGGTTCTAATTCTGTTGGGATACTTTCATGGGGTGTAACTACAGGTAGCTCCTCAGATCCCTCTGCTGTTTCAATGGTTTCCTATGTTTCACAACTTAAGATGGGTTCTAGGATTTGTTGATTTTGTTCTGAAATGGAATAAGGATCATTCATAAAGGAGGTGATTACATCATCCTCCGATTCCATTTTTAACTAGAGGCCCATTACAATAGTAAGGACTAGTCTTAATTCCTCATTTTTCGATTCAGGTTCCTTCCTAGATAAGATTTTCTTGCTACCTGCTGGTTTTGTGGGTGGGTTTGGTTCTACAGGTGGGTATAACACTAAATTCTTAGTGTTGTGCCCATTTAAAATGACCCTATGCCCTGAACCGCACCCAATGTAAGCACTTGCAGTATCCAACCACAGCATACCTAAAATCAAGGGATGGTTGCCAACCAAATATTGCGTATGTAATACTAGGAAATCTATGGGGTAGTGCCATGAATCCACTGAAATTGTTACATCTTCTAACTTTCCTACTAGCTTTACTGTAGATCGATCTGCCAGTTCTAACACTGTAGGTGTGTGCTTCAAGTTACGAAGACCTAATGTATGCATTGTTTCAGTGGTGATAACGTTGAAGGAAGCACCTAGATATACTAGCACATTCAGAATTTCTATCCCATTAATTTGCACCATTAGAATTGGGTTCCCAGGATCTCCATACTTTACAAGCATTGACTTTCCCATCATAAAATCTGATAATTTTCCCATAATGTGAATAGTAAGGGGGTCTTTGGATTTCTTTTTAGGCTTCTTTGAACAATATTCCCTAAGATTTTTTGCATATATCGGTACATCCTTCATAGCTTGTAACAGGGGAATTTTGACAAATAAGTTCTATAATTCACCTAATAAGTCGAATTCAGCCTGAGGGCTTGATTTACTCAAAGCCAGTCTTTCTAGATAGGGTGGTTTAGCTTGATGTTGTTTTGCATGAGGTGCCTCATTTCTACAAATTTGTTTTGGTTCCTTGTTAATTAATTCTGATTCTTTACCCTCACTATCAAGTCGTTCAATTATAAGTAGTGGAGGTTGAGCATCGATTGTCCATCCTGATGGTAAATTCATTTCATACAATTCTATAGTGGAAATTCTATACGAAGGTAGGTTGAGAGTGTCGGTTTGATGAACTCCTTTATTATTAGGATTTGGGTTAGGTTGGATGGGAAGTTGGGGATGAATAGTTTAACTACCCGAAGGCACATAGAGGGTAGTTGGAGTTGTTGTTGTGGTGTCGGCTAAGGAAACTACCCAGGAGAAGTTCCTCACCAGGTTGGAGCCCATGGGGAGCTCGAACCAGCTTGAGGGTTCCACTACTGCCAAGGTGAAAATTGGTATTGTGGCCACATGGGTGGATAGGGCATGGAATGAGGATTCATATTGAAATTACTGAAATATTGAGATGGGTCCAAGTACATACCTTGATTTCCCATTGGTGGTTGAGACTACCATGGCTTTTTAGACCCCATGAGGTACAACTGTTCCATGTCTTCTCCTATCACTTGAAATACTACTTTCAGGCCTGGCAAGGAAGGGCATGATCTTTCTGCATGATTCAATTCATAGATTACGCACTCCTCTATGGAGTTCAATGAACATTCCCTCTCTGGATGCTTCTTTCTACACTTTGGGCAGAATATAGCCATGGTCCTATCCAATTCTAGCTACTTCCGTTTCACTTGTAGCATGTCCATCTATGCCGACAGAGAACTCAAGATATCAGTTCTCAAGTTGTTCAGTAGGTTTCCTATTTCTACCTTCGTAACACCCCCACCAGATACCTTTGTTGAGAGAATCCCTTGTCTATTTCTTGCGAGTCCCCTCGAGCACTGGACGCATAGTTCATAGATAACATCGAAGCTTTCCTTCGATATATCTCCCTTTCCTATGATGTTCAACAATTCCAAAGAGTCCTCATGAAAAGCCAAGAGGAGGATAATTTTCAAAATATCCCTATCAAGGTCGGAGTGACCTGAAATCTGTAATGTGTACTTGAATCATTCCACACAGTCTTCCAAGCTCTCATCTTATTTTTGTGTGAACTTAAAAAAATCCTATTTAATGTTCCGAGATTTGCTGTAATCCTGGTATTTTTCCAAGAAAGTTGTTTTCATATCTTCCCATGTGGAAATAGACCTTCCTCCAAGGCCCATAAACCATTGCAGAGCTATCCCTTTTAGTGTGGCAGGGAAAATTTGTTTTCTTATAGGTGTCTGTAATGTAGTCATACCCCTAGCACACTATGTCAAACTTGAACAAAAATGTGTCGAGGTCTTCTGAAACAAGCTCATGAAATCTTGGTAAGGCTGCTAGTGGAATGGGCTTCGTGGGCATGCCAGCCACCAGATCCCCGATCGAAAAATCAATAGTGGAGGTTGTAGGTGCCATAAATATCCTCCAATAACCACTGGGTATTTCAACAGGCTCTGTATAATATGGCTGAGGGTTCCTTACCACTCGGGTTCGAGTTGCTTTAGTGACACTTCCCTAGTCCCTTGGAGATGCGAATGGCCCTCCAATTCCTTCTCTTGCGTCTGGATTACTTGATACCTTAGCTACGACCACCTTTCCTTTGCTGGAGTGGCTTGACCATATCGATGTTTTGCTTGCAACCTCTTCCCTCTCTATTACCAGCGTAGGGTTCCCCTGGTCAGTTATACTGCTGGATGTCTCTTCAACTGTTGGAAGGGGTTGTTGTGTCAAATCACCGAAGAATATTGTGGATGACACTGGTTGATCTACTGATTGTCCCTCATATTTTATTCTCCACACACCTTGTCTCACGGCTACGCGAGACGATGCTTCTAATTCAGCTTTTGCTATAATTTGTTGGACGTAAGTGTTTCTTCCCAAGTCCGGTCCTCCCCTCTTTGGGGCTCTCCCTCTACCCCTCTTATTTGGTTCTCCGTTCATACAAATATTGATATGAAATAAGGTCTTGGCGTCAATTGAAAATGATCTAGACTTCAAGTAAGGTGTCAAAAGACCATTCCTTCCCCAAGAAAAAAGTGCTTATGAAAATAGAGACAACTTAACAGAAAAAATAGGAATTTAAGGTTCAGGTCTTGGAGCAGGGCATCAAAGGACTTCTCCCTCCCAGGAAAAGAAACATAAAGAAAAAAACACACCTCCGAGAAGAAATAATACTTCCAAATCTAAAGTAGGGCGTCAAAAGACTCCTCCCTCCCAGGGTAAAAGCTAGGGTTTCCCGAAATTAAAACACAAAAGGGTTTGAAAAATAAATCTAACTCAGGGCCTAGAGCAGGGCGTCAAAAGACTCCTCCCTCCCCAGGACAAGAGGTTGGCCCTATAAAAACAAGAAAGCAAGAAAAAAGAAACACCTACGCTTAGGACCTAGAGCAGAGTAAGAAAACGCGTTCTCTCCCTAGGACGAGAGATTGACCCTCTGGTTGGTCTGGATTGTGTCTTGCACCTTGTTACCCTCCCCAGCAATGGCACCAAAATGTTGGGGTCCAAGTATAAACAATCTATTCACCCTCTTTCCTACATTAATTTATCAATCCAAGTGTGTAGCCTTTTCAAGGCAACAAGCAAAGTACATGCAAGGGCAAGGTTACCATCCATAGCTGACCAAAGGTTTTTGTTTAATACTCAAAGCATTGCTATAAAACTGAATTTAACTATGGTACTAAAGAACAACAATTACAAGAAATAACAATTTGCGTCAACAACAATAAAATGACACACAACAGGAACTATGCTGCACCTGATTAGAAGAGCAGACCTAACTCTCTGATCAGGGCTGCGTTAATCATAGCCAAGAGTGGAGCAGCAAAAGGAGTGGTATATTATTAACTGGAAGAAAACTATTACAATATAGATGGAAAACCTCCCATTTTATAGGAATAAACTATCTTTTATACAAAGCAAAGGAGAACAAAATCCTTCCCCAAAACCTGGTACCATATACCCAGAAATATACATCGGTTCAGAATGGCACCAGCATTGGATGAACAAGACCAGAGAATGGTCTGAAAATGGTTTAGGGACATATGCGACTCTAGCTACATGGCTTCCTTATGGCTGGTCATTGCTGTGAATTGTGGATCTGCTGCGGGACGCTAAAAGATCAGTACCTGTTCTCCGGAAGCTATAGTCAAACATGCGTTTTAGTGCTGTGAATAGACAAAACCCCGTGACTTTACTTCATTAATAAAATATTCCAATAGACAGGAAACAGGTAATTACCTTATAGACTTAGCATAGTAAACACAAATGAATAAGTGCAAAAAGGAAAAAAAGAGGGATGGAAATGCAGTAGAAAGATAGCCCGATTTGGTTCCCAACATGTTCAGGGACAACAGGTCCCATATCCATATGTCCAAGGTCAATATGCTCAACAACCTTTTAACCCATATGTTGCTTATCAATAACCTATGGCCGAACAGTTCCAAGGTATTCAAGGTCAAAATCCTCCCTATGGTCAAGGTAATCTACAATGGGGGTAGCCTCAGATGCCATGTGGCCAAAATCCCCCATTATGGGGCCAAAAGCCTTACCATCAGGGATGGGCTCCTTGTTTGCTTGTTGGGGCCTGACCCAGGTTCAGAAATGATTTAGCCAAATAAATCCAGAAACTACCGGCCCTTTCGGTAATATTCCGTAGTCTGTGGACTGAGGTCTCACCCGAGGTAGTATGGGAGGGTGCTGGAACTAGGTTTCTGCACCCTAGGGATGTCTTGATGAAGTCTAGGAGGCTCGTGAACTGAACCCATGTGCTTGCGCTACTCCGTGCAGCCATTTGTCCTTCGCAGCTTGTGCAACTGCTTCCGTGCAGTTCTATAAAGAGTGCAAAGAGGTATTGTCTAAATCCTTTATCCTTACTGTGCTATTATTATGGATCTTGACTTAATTGTGTGTACCCAACATTCTCATTAACCATTTCAACATTCATAACAAGTTCGCACAATCATAAAACTATAAAGAGATGCATAAATATAACTGAAGCATAAACACACAGATCTATGAGCAGATGCACAATATTTCAGAATCAACTTATCTTTTATTAATTCTCTATCCAAGTACAATCCCAACTCTTCCCTGTGCACTCAGCTGCAGGGGTTTGCACACTCAACCGCAGACTCTACTAGGCCTCTGTACACATAGCTGTAGAGCCTCTTCCTACTAGTACAACCCAAGACTCGAACTTATAGACTCAGAGCTAATTCATCATCCAAAAGAACATCATCAGACTTAAGACTCCCTTTACACTTAGAGCCTCGCTCTATTTATACAATCCCATGGTCTGGGGACCATGGGTAAGCCGACACACTTTACGTTAAATAATACTATTTTATGGCAGACAATCCTAGAATCTTGTGGTCCGCGCCCACCTTTCGTGGGGTCTTTACATTGCACTTGACCAAAATTTGGGCTTCACGCCCCAAAAACCCGTTATGGGGTGATCTGCTACCCAACAGGCCCCCAACACAATCATCATGACTCATCCTTGAGTCACTCTACTAGTGCAATGCTCTTCACACGAAGTCCATCTAGTTATGCCTGTGTTGTGTGAAGATCTGTAGCACACTGCTCTGTCGTCCATTGGATCCATTCTGCTTGCTCGGCCAAATGCTTAGTGTCAGGGTGAAATCCTTGTCTTAGGTCGTGCATCACTTTCATATGCGTGAGTTTTCCTTCGATGTCGACCATGATGAGGAAGGCCTCATTAATCCATGGCTAGATGCGTACTTTAAGTACTGCCTCTTTTTGGCGTGCTGTGTCCACTTGCTCCTTCAATGCCTTTTCCTATTGCAACCTTGCGAGCCACTGAGTTAGGACCACTGTGTGCACCATCTCACGCACACTATCATACTGCATTTGAAGTTCCCGTGCCTCTGTTTCTAACTGCTATATGGCGGAGTCCTCCTGTAAGGTTGTGAGGATCCCAAAAAATTCTTCTAACAATGTGGTGCAGCTCTACACTGCTTGTTCAATTTCTTCCAACCCTTTCCAGATATCGCCAGCATGCTTATCTCAAACTTCTGGGGGTATGGAGGGTTGTGCCTTTAACTCCAATTGATAATGCAACAAGTGGATTAAAAAAATGCCAAGGTTTGTTTGGTGGAGAGCCAGCTGTGATTTATAGGCCTTTTCGAATTCAAATTCAACCGTTCCCCCCTATTTCGGCTCATTTATGCGAGATTGGTGACAATTAGCATCAAACCTAGCTTTGACTTCGTGTCTTAATTTCCCGCTGCCCACTCCGCGTTGCCTTAAATTAGCCATATTGTCATGAATAGTGACTTCAACAGTCACTTCCCAACCTACCTGCGTGGCAGTGCAACCCCTTGTGCAGATGTGACCCGTGTGTCATACTGATCCTGCATGCAACCTCCTTGTTGTGTAGCACCCATACATACTCTTTTATAGTCCCATGCTCTCTTTCAACTACTTGGAGCACTGAGATTGTGCTTCCTACGGATAGTCACCTTCCATCTCGGTCTGCAGGCCTTCCTTAGCTACCCTCACACCAGTCAGCACCTCACTTTCTTCCTTAGATAGTGTGCTCCCCTGGTTACTTTGTCTGATAAGGTGTGGTCGCAACCATGGTAGCAGTGCTAGAAATTCTCAGCAAAAATCTTCTAATGTGAGGGTATGGCTGCCCGTATCTTGTCCTGTCCTTCTGTCGATGCAACATGTTTGCGTGATTTTGATTTCCAGTTTTCTAGTTTCCACGTCCATTAACATGCTTTTCTGCTTCAGTCGTACTCTCTCTTATTCGAGTTTTCAAAGCTCAAGGTTCTCTCTCCAAAGGGCTTCTTGAATCTGCCTATGTTCATCCTTGTGCGACTACATAATCCCTTCATTCTGGTCCTCGGGTGCTGTCCCAACTATGGGAGCTGTTTAGGGTGATTCTTCTCTACTCTTATGGTTTTGTCTCTTCTGTTAGTGTTGGGATCACTTTCACGCTCCGATTTTCACTTATGGCTTTGTGGACCCATCGAACTACTGGTATGCGTAGGTCCCAGTCAGTTCGTCTCGCCTGGTAGACTTTGTTCATGATTACGCATAGCTTTTTGAATGCTTTGACATGGGATATTTGTGGTGTGCATTGCTTTTCCTATTGCCACGTCTAGTTATGATTTTCAATCCTTAGTCTGGGATATGCTTGCACAACACACGTCTGCACCCATCGACAAAGGTGGGTGCACAAGCTACTTCGTCCTCGCTGTCGAGCTCCCATTCAACGTTGGGGACTTCCAAACCGTAAGCGCATCCATCTTCTACATTCATGCTAGTTTCCAATGGTCTTCTGATGTGCACTCCACCATCATGTGGGTGTTGCACACAACGCCCATTCCAGTGCACCGTACCAATGTTGTTCTAGTACTGCAATTTCAAATTTGTCTAAGAATTCATCCACCACTGTTACCCCATCATATGTTGGTAGTTCCCTTTCTTCTGTCGCCATGCACCATAGTGATCTAATCATCATTTTTCAATTTAGCATTATCACTTCATGCAACCAGTTCTACCAGCATTCTATTTCTTCATCTGAATCTGAAGTCCAGGAACTGACGCACTCCCATGAGATTCTCCCATCTGCAATCAAGTTCACCCAATCCTGGTCCTATTCCCTTATCTGGTAAACAATCCAACTCATCATCACTTTCATCATTGTATACAGGTTTAGTGTAGTGCACTCTTTCTATTGGATCTAATGGAACCACTATGCGTAGGGACTTCTTCTCGAATATCATCTTCCGCTTTTCCAAGTTGATGTCCCCATCCATATCAGTGGCCCAATCTATTCCTAGCAACATGGGATAAGGATTGTTGTCATCAATAATCTCTATTACTTCAAAGTTCGTCTACGTGCTCATGCCTTTGAGATCAAATGTTACCCCTTTCAACCTTCCCATGGGAAAAATCTTCTGTTGGCTCACCATTCATAATTGAATAGGGAACCACTGTAACGTAGGCCTACCAATGCATTCCCATGTTTGCTTCGGTAATACATTCGCGTCCGAACCTTCATCTAGGATTACCTGATCCATTTGATATTTTCGAATCTGCGTCGTCAATCTCATTTCCCTCCCAGTGTGTACTGCATGCTTTCCCAGTTTCTGAACTACGCGCAGTTCCCCTAACCTCGTGCACCTAGTGATCAACTCTTGTAGTCCCTTAACTACCTTATTGTTGTGCAGCAGTTTCATGCATGTGTCCAAAAAGGTAGTAAACATAGAAGGATCCATTCCTGGCTCTGGTTAATCCTTACTACCTAAAGTAGAGGCCTTCGTGAAGCTCTTCTTAGCTTCCATAAACATCTCCTTTGCGTGTTCTAAGTCAAACTCTGATTCCTTTGAAGGAGCCTTATGAATCCATGTATCATCAGGTTGCTTCCCCTTATCCTCCCTTGTGGTTGCACTTCTTCTGAGCACCATGTTCAAATTTGGGTCTTCTTAACGTGGTTCAGATCTCATCATTTGGATATTTTGAGTCGAAGTAGGTTGGAGTACCCCTTTCTCGTGCATCTGTGTGATCAACGTAGGACAATCTACCATATCATGATCAAATTGAGCATAGTATGAACAGGATACTCTCGTTAGGTTGGTACAATCACGGGAGTAGTGCCCTGGTCCTCCATAATTGTAACAAATTAATTGTCTACAGCCCCTTCCTGGGCCCATCCCTCCTTGTCCTTGACCTCGCCCTTGAAATCCTATGCATGCCATCCTTGCAGCTAGGTTGAGGCCTCACATTTCTGTCTTCATTATACAGGCTGAGTTCCGATCCATCATTAACTAGTAGCTACGACAAGTACGCTCGTCATGGCCTACTGACCTACAAAAATTACAAAACAACTGCTAGGGAGTCTATGTATACTTCTGCAACAAATGACAATTATCCATTGTGTGCTTTCCTCCTATATGACAGATCGCGCACCATAATGTGGGTGTCGCACTTGGCCCTGCCTGTGCCTCTGGTCTCAATGGCATTGGTCCCCCTCCTGCCAAGTAGTTCGCAAATATTGGATAGTGATCCTTATTGTTGCCCTGGCCTTTGCATTTTATGCACCACACTTCTTCACGTGCCTCTGGCTGCGGTGCCCTATCCTGCTTCAAGCTTTGCATTTCCAGGTAGAGATTCTATAGTTGCACGTGAATCTACTGAAATCCCAACCTTGGATCCTATATTGGTGTCTCATGCAACCTCATCGCCATTTCTAATGCTTCGGCCTGGGTTGAAAGCTTCTGCTATGGCAGTGTCATCCTCACGTGTGGTGTCAAAGATTCCACAAACCATGTGTGGTGTTGTGTATCGATTAGCATCATATTAGCCTCGCAGATCGTACTCTTCAGTTGTTGGTCCAAATCCCAAGGGGTCTCGCCCAGAAGCATCGTGATCTCTTTGAACCCAATGATTGACTGTGTCTTTGACTTCGGCTAGCTAAATTCTTTGTTCAATGCATTATGGATCTCCGGTATTCCTGCATTTGGGTGGTCATTAGAGTGCTTGATATACCATGTCAACGCATGATCCTACAACACGGTCACTAATGTAGCCTCCTTAACCCCTTGCGCTTCCCACACTGCTCTTACTATGAACCAAAACTGGTTCGGATCCTCATTCCCTACTCTTCTGAATATGGGTAGAGTGATCATGCTCGCCATGCTGAACTGCGGGTTTGGTGGAGGTGGGGTGGGTGAGGATGGAGGTGAAGGAGGTGAAGTGGGTGGTGGCATAAGTGGAGGTCATAACTGCGGAATGCGCTGCCTTATCAAACTAACTGCACTTCTTGGAGAGACTCGAGTGAGCTCTTCCTCGCTCTCTCACGAAGGTGAAATCAAGGGATTATTTCCTAATTCCCCACTACATTGGTAGATCCTTTTGCTCTGGGTCATTCCAAACATTAATGTATTCGCCTCACCTATTTTCACATAATAGTATCTTAATCCAAGTATTCAAAGATTTAATGCACTTACCTTGCAGTCCCTTGAGGAAACATCTTTCTACTTCATTGTAGCTCACCGTCATGGTCATGTCTATCACAAATTCAATGATAAACCCCATATTATCCAGTCGATCCAATGGTCCACAACTCCAACAATCTTATGTTCTAATGCCTCTAGTCTACGCACTAACCCCGGAGTCCACACTATCAGTTGGTCGAGCTTATACCTTCCCTGGCTGTTGAATAACCTTGCGATCCACTCAGATAGTTCAAAAGAAAAGGATGCGAAGAAGTTCTCATGGATTTTCGTATATAAGTACTGATCTAGCCACCTTTTCTCGGATATCTACGGAGTTCTGTTTTCCTGTGTCACGAACTCATGAAGCTTCTTGTCCAACCACTCTTCAATTTCCTTCTTTGTTGGGTTCTCTTGTAACATGATTAATTTTGATAATTTAAAATTGTTGATGTAATAGGTTTTATTAGTTTATAAATAATAAATGGATTTACAAAAGTAAATGCGCCCTCAAAATGTAAATTTAAGCCTCATTAGCTGGGTGATTTAGTTAATCATGCATTTAGACATGATTAAATGGTGTAATAAAGTAAATTCAAACATGGTTTAAAAACGACTGAGAATGAAGTTTCAGAAACTGAAAGACATTTTTTTTTCTAACATCCTCATGTACAACAACCTGTCTCATATTTGCAACAGGTATTATGGTTTGGGATATACAAATGCATCTTTAAAGGCATGTTTTCCAAAAAAAATTCAGTTTTAATCATTGTTTTGCAGAAGATGTTGTGACTAAAAAAAGATGAATATTTGGAAATTGGAAGAGGTTTTTGTTCATAATATTCCACCATACAAAAAGCCCATCTCACTTTTTGTACAGGCATCAGGGGTTGGGATATACAATCTCATCATGTTTAGCCTATTTTTCCGACTCTAGAATGTCCTGTTTAAGCTACCTTTTTGCAGAAACAATTGTGGATAATAAGAGATGAATCTTTCGAAACTGGAGGAGGTGTTTGTTCCTAAGATACTAAAATACAAAAAAATCTCTCAATTTTCATACAGCTAGCACGAATTGAGATATTTGAAGGGATGAATGGACCCTATTTTTCATAAATTCGGGAGGAAAAAGTGCAAAGACAATTAGTGACTTGGAGGCCACCTCATCAAATATGAGCTACAATCAAATTTGAATTTCTCTTCTTTATCAATAACATTTCTCAAGGATAGTACAAGAAATCTTCAAATAGTTTTAGTTACATTTATTTGTGTTCTATTTTTGTAATACAGTTTTCAGATATTTGTAATAGCTCCTGATATTTTTTATCAAGATATTTTGTGAGGATATTTTATAAATACTTCATCAATTGAAGTAATATGGGTTGGATTTTGATGCCAAGACTCTTCACTCTGTAATAAGGCTTTTGTTTGTAGTTTTTCTAATGAAAGACTTACGGCTCTAGTTTTGACAGAATTTTGTGCTTCGAGTATGTTTTTATAGTTTTTCATATCTTATTTCTACACATGATAAAAGTGTTTTTAGGAAGGTCTGCAAAATCATTATCTTTAGAAAGATATTTGTTGATTGGATTGTTTGTTCATCATAACTCTTCTTTAACTAGTTTCTTTTTGTGCTTTCTGATAGCCATTAAAAGAGATTAGCTTATTGGAGAATTGGTTTTAGTTTAGCCTTCTTGAATACTCTAAATATGTTTTCTTGGGCTGTAGAAATCTTCTACACACATCCAAATTTCCCTAGTTGTTAAGTAGTCAGTTTGACTGCTCAATTATTAGAGATCCCCTTAAATTCTTCTACCATAATTCTTGAAAAAGCTAAGTCATTTTGTCAGGCTAGAAGTTGACACTTTCAAAAGGGACCCTGTGAGAGAGACCTTTAATCATGATTAGGGATTGTCATTGATTGCCAACCACCCCCAATTAAAACCATAAATCTGGCCATTGTGCTTCAAAGGTTGTTGTTCAGTGACAGGTGAATAGCGCTAAACAAAGCCTCGTAACAGCTAAGGGAGCCCCCTTTGGTTCAAGGGCCAGCTTGAACCTAAAGGCTGGTTGAGTTGGTTTCCTGGCATAGTTTTTGCAGCCAAGGACTGCCTACGGGAAACAGGTACAACATTTGGCACCGTTTCCAGGGAGTAAAGTAGATATCTTTCTCCAGGGAACGATAAAGTTTAGATCTATTTCTTGCTGGTGAACAAGTAATAGGTATTTGTATTGGTTGTATTATTTTCACCTGGCGACCCCACTTTGTCGAATGGTGATTCCACTGGATTACCGATCCCACTCTGGTTTTGAAATTTCAAATGCCTTCACTGCTATGCAAGGTTTGTTGATACTTGCAATAAGCAGTATATGTATCTCCCTCTTAGCCTTAATCAGAAATCTATAATTTCAACAACTTTTAAAGGATACATGTGAGTATAGGTTTTCTATTGGAATTTATGTTCATATTGTATATATTCTTCAAATTTTAAGTTGTTGGAAATGTAGTTTGTCAATAAATCCACTCCACACTTGGTTACATTGGAAAGCAGATTTCACCTAACATTGTAAGCTTTTCCAATTCAGTTAGATGGAAGTGTGGGGATTGGATAGATATTCAGAATTTCGGTATGCAGTAGATCAGTGTGCTCATTGTTTAATGAATGGTGTGATTTGAAGAGTATATGATAGATCAACTTATATTTTCAGCCTTTAGAATTTTTTAGTTTTCATATTTGAAAGAGTATCCAGATTAGTGCTGACATATGGTTGCATTTCAAAGTTACAAGTTGCAGTCTGCACTAGCAGGCTACTCAAATGAAAGGGTTGATCCAGGAGATTTGGTTATGGTAGATAATGGTTGATGATTAGGTTTACATTATGACTCCATGCCCAATGCTAAAGGCAACTGATCTACTTGTTCTCTGCATCCCACAAGGGGATGCAGTCCCCATTGGAGTCGATGTTGTAACATGATTAATTCTAATAATTTAAATTAGCTGATATAATAGGTTTTAGTAGTTTATAAATAATAAATGGATTTTCAAGAGTAAATGCACCCTCAAAATGTAAATTTAAGCTTCATTAGCTGGTTGATTTAGTTAATCATGCATTTAAACATGATTAAATGATGTAATAAAGTAACTTAAAACATGGTTTACAAATGGTTGAGAACAAATTTTCAAAACATGAAAGAGGTTTTTGTTTCTAACATCCTCATGTACAAAAAATTCTTTCATATTTGTAACAGTTATTATGGTTTGAGATATACAAATGCATCTTTGAAGGCGTGTTTTCTAGAGATTTCTAGTTTTAGTCACCTTTTTGCAGAGGATATTGTGACTAAACTAAGATGAATATTTGGAAATTGGAAGAGGTTTTTGGTCATAATATTCCATCATACAAAAACCTATCTCACGTTTTCTATAGGCATCATAGGTTGGGATATACAATATCATCATGTTTAGCCTATTTTTCTAACTCTGCAATGTCCTGTTTAAGCTACCTTTTTTCAGAAACGATTATGGATAATAAGAGATGAACCTTGGGAAAATGGAGGAGGTTTTTGTTTATAAGATACGAAAATACAAAAAGCTCTCTCAGTGTTCACACAGCTAGCATGGATTGAGATAATCAAAGGGATTAATGGACCCTATTTTTCATAAATTCGGGAGGAAAAAGCTCAAAGACAGTTAGTGACTTGGAGGCCACCTCATCAAATATGAGCTACAATGAAATTAGAATTTCTCTTCTTTATCAACAAAAATCCTCAAGGATAGTACAAGAATTCTTCAAATAGTTTTAGTTACATTTATTTGTGTTCTATTTTTGTAATACAGTTTTCAGATATTTGTAATAGCTCTTGATATTTTTTATCAAGATATTTTGTGAGGAAATTTTATAAATACATCATCAATTGAAGTAATATGGGTTGGCTTTTGATGCCAAGACTCTTCACTCTGTAATAAGGCTTTTGTTGTAGTTTTTCTAATGAAAGCCATACGGATCTAGTTTTGACAGAATTTTGTGCTTCGAGATTGTTTTTCCAATTTTTCATATCTTATTTCTACACATGATAAAAGTGTTTATAGGAAGGTCTGCAAACTAATTATCTTTAGAAAGAGATTTTTTTATTGGATTTTTTGTTCATAATATCTCCTCTTTAACTGGTTTTTTTTTGTGCTTTCTGATAACCATTAAAAGATATTAGCTTATTCGACTATCTGTCTAAAATAGCTCCTCTTAGAATTGGTTTCAGTTTGGCCTTCTTGAATACTCTGAATGTGTTTTGTTGGGCTGTAGAAATATTCTACACGCATCCAAATTTCCCTATTTGTTAAGTAGTCAGTTTGATTGCTCAATTATTAGGAATCCCCTTACATTCTTCTACCATAATTCTTGAAGAAGCTAAGTCATTCTGTCAGGCTGGAAGCTGACACTTTCAGAAGGGACCCTGTGAGAGAGGCCTTTAATCATGATTAGGGATTGTCATTGATTGCCAACCACCCCCAATTAAAACCATAAATCTGGCCATTATGCTTCAACGACTGTTTTCCAGTGACAGGTGAATATCATTATACAAAGCCTCGTAACAACTAAGGGAGCCCCCTCTAGTTCAAGGGCCAGCTTGAACCTAAAGGCTGGTTGAGTTGGTTTCCTGGTGTAGTTTTCGCAGCCAAGGACTGCCTATGGGAAACAGGTACAATAGGTTCCAATGGAACAACATCATAAATCCCTTAGGTATATTCCAGTCTCAGCAGTGGAACCATTTGTTGGCTTGTTGGGGCCTGACCCAGGTTCATAAGTGATTTAGCCAAACAAATCCCGAAACTACCTGCCCTTTCGGCATTAGTCCACGGTGTGCGGACTAAGGTCTCACCCGAGGTAGTATGGGAGGGTGTTGGAACCAGGTTTCTACACCCTAGGGATGTCCTGATGAAGTCTAGGAAGCTCGCGAACCAAACCCACACGCTTATGCTGCTCCGCGTAGCCGTCTGTCCTTCACAGCTTGTGCAACTACTTTCACGTAGTTCTATAAAGAGCACGAAGAGGTGTTATCTAGATCCTTTATCCTTACTATGCTATTATTATGGATCTTGACTTAATTATGTTTACCTAATATTCTCATTAACCATTTCAACATTCATAACAAGTGCGCACAATCATAAAACTATAAAGAGATGCATAAATATAGCTGAACCATAAACACAGATCTATGAGCAGATGCACAATATTTCAGAATCAACTGATTTTTTATTAATTCTTTGTCCAAGTACAATCCCAAATCCACCCTGCAAACTCAGCGACAAGGGTCCGCACACTCAGCTGTGGACTCTACTAGGCCTCTGCGCACACAGCTGCAAAGCCTCTTCCTACTACTACAACCCAAGACTTGGACTTTCAAACTTAGAGCTAATTCATCATCCAAAATAACATCATCAGACTTAAGACTCCCTTTACACTTAGAGCTTCTCTCTATTTATATAATCCCGTGGTTCGCAGACCATGGGTAAGCCGACACACTTTACATTAAATTATATTATTTTAGCGTAGACAACCCTAGACTCTCGCACCACGCGCCCATCTTTCGCGGGGTCTTTACGCTGCACTTGACCAAAATTTAGGGTTCACGCCCCAAAAACCCACTATGGAGGGATCCGCTACTCAACACTCCTCCCTATGGGCCCGCTTATCGACCTCTTGTGCCTTTTAACACCCAATTTCCTTTCTTGGCTACACTCGAGTTGCCATATGTATCTCACCTTATGAATGATCCAATCCTTCATTCATCATACTGGCCTTCAATGCCATCCAAGATACTGAGTGATTTTTCAAAGTTCGATGGGAAAGCTAAAGAAGATCCTCAGGCCCATGTTATAACATATCACCTCTGGTGCTCGTCAAACTCGTACGTGGAAAATTCCATTCATCTTTGTCTTTTCCAACGAACCCTCACAGGTGCTGCAGCAAAGTGGTACATCGAGCTACCTCACAGTATTTACCATGACTTTAACTCCTTAGCCATGGCTTTCCTCATGGATTTTCAGTTGCCAGTTTGCTATGAAACTAGCACCTATTTTCTCATGTCACTTAAGCAAGATATTGCGACACACATCTCTGACCACATCCATGAATGGAGACGTAGACGTCTCCTGATCAAATTTGAGATTGTTGATCAGTTGCTCACTGAATGGTTCACCAAATCATTTGTGGCCCCAATTACTCACGATATAGCTATGGGTGGATGTGTCACTGAAGAGCAGGCCATTTCTCATGCCCAGTACTTGGATCTAGTTACTCTCAGGCTGGAACTTTGTACGAGTTATTACCCAATGCTCCGCGACCATCATCTAATCTCGTAGCATCAAAGTCACTAGCTATTCCCCCTGTTGATGGAGTTATTGGTTCAATATCCCAAACCCCCAGTAAAACTTCTTCCAAATATAATCCGATCTCAAATGCTATTCCTAATAGTTCATCCCATAATCCACCTAGCCCTGGTAAAATCTCAGAGGTCCACGTTGTCTAGTCTACCACAGCGGAAAAATCCTCGAAGGGAAAGAAGAAAGGCAAAGGCAAAGCTAAAGCTGATGTCTCGAAACACGGTCCTCCCAAATCATCTACTGTCGAATCTTCGCAATGAAAACCTCAGTATCCCTGCCTCATTTTTCAGGAAGATCACTCCACTAAGGATTGTCCACGATGATCCAAAGTTATTCGCTTTCTCAAAGGGACCCTAGTTATCCTTAAAGAGTTGTTTCCATCTCAGCAGACCTAAATGGTAAACCAACCCCAATCTTCTTCCTCCGAATCTCAAGTGTTCATGATGAGTATGCTTATTAATGTGGCTACTAGGTCGAAAGACTAGCAAAATCCTACTTCAACAGCTGTGAAAGAGAAAGAAGCGACGCCTTCTTCTTCTACCCGAGTTCTGGCCCTCTTCATATTGAGCGCCCTAACCCTGATTCCGCTATAAGGCCACCCTCTCAAGGTGTGCTACGGAAACCTTCGTATAATCCCAATGCCCGATCTGCTCAGAATTACAATATTGTTGAGGATTTTGCTTAGGCGCCGTCAACCATGTCGACTCTCGAGGTACCCCAAAGCTACCCATCACAGTGGAAATCTTTACTATCAACTATCAGGGGCATCGATCCCACCGATTCCAGTTTGATATGTTTTGATCTAGAGAACCATGTTTCGAGGCTCCCTCATCAGATCGTCTTTTTTATTCAGGTAATCATCAATGAGAAGAACATCCACTGGGCTGTCATCGATAGGGGTGCATTCCACCTGCATCATGTAGACCACACGTTGGAAGGTTATTGGTTCTCCTGCACTGAACCAATCTCTGAACACTTTGGAAGCTTTTGATGGGCGCGATTCGTGATCCTTTGGTGTCTTACCTAACCTTGCCATCACCCTGGAAGGCAAGACGTGAAAGTCGAAGTAGAAATTGTTGATGCCAATCTTAATTATAATATTCTACTCAGCCAGAGTTGGACCCATGCCATGCATGCCATGGCCTCCTCTTTATTTCGCATGATTCATTTTCCCCATCAAGGGAAGATTGTCATCATCGACCAGCTGTCTTTCTTTGCCTCTTCCTCCTCAGATGGCAATGCTCTGTATGTCAAGTAAACTAGTGCTCCCTATGAGAGTGTGGGGGAAGGTCTCTTCAAAAATTCTGCGTTAATGGGAATTTTCCACTCCCACCTCCTCATGTTTCCTCTGTCAACATGATCTCCGTCAAATCTAATCCTTGGGTCATAACTGCACTAGATCTTGTTGATACCTAAGGTGAGGTTATGCCACTTAGTCCCGCCGAAGTAAATTACATGGAAATTGTTTCGGCTTTCAACTCTGCATCCTCTGATTATTTATGTCGAAGACCTCTTTCGATATGTACTCTTAATCCCTGTGGCTTGGCACTTTGGAATCGCCTGATCCCTTAGCTGAGACCTTCCTTGCTGATGAAGGTGTCATGGAAGTCATGTCTCTCTAGGAACCACCTTGGATCGATACTCATCATCTCTCCTCATTCTTTCCTTACCCGACAGTCATGTCTACCATTTTCTAAGAGTGCTCTTCACAGTTGTCTCTTGATGTGCCAGTTTATCCTAACATGATCAAGATCTTTCAACTAAGGGAACCTTTATCCCTTCATGGATTCAGGATTTTTCTCCCTCCCTGAGTTTTTACCGATTTCCCATTATTGCAATGGGGTTGCCATCTAACTCATCACCCTCCCTCGCCCAGGGGGCATGGGGGCAAAGCCTTATATGAGTTCTACTCCATTATTTGGCTGAGTTGATGCTTACTTGTCAAGACAATGGTTAAACTCTGGTGTCCTTATGTGTTGATCGAATACTCGAGTTCCAGCATGGACTCCTACCTTAAGAAGTACTATGTTTAGGTCATCTTGCATGGTTACTTGTGTACATTAGTGTGTCATTCATTTTGTGCAGCATGGTTCTGTGTGATAGTTTTCAAACAACTTTCTTGTTTACTATGCTTTTCTTTCTTTGTAGATGTTTGTGACTCCCCATATTGGTTTCATTGATGGTGCTTGTCATAGTACCTGAAACCTATCATCTACAGCATGGGCTATTTATGACCCTCACAGTGAGTTGATTGACTTAAGGCATCTATCTAGGTCACACAACCAACAACATTGTTGAATACAGTGTGGTCATCGAGCTGTTGTTGGAAGCCATCGCTCTGGGCATCAGAGAATTGGTTGTTAACCTGGATTCACAACCTGCCATCCTTTAACTCAATGGGAAATATTTCGTTAGGAACTGATCTGAATCAGATCCATAAATGACTGACAAAGAACCTTGACTGTATCGGGATGAAACAAATCTCTAAATAAACCAAAACAACATCAAAAACACCCTAAACCAGTGGCCATGGCAGCTGACGTGGAATGACAAGGACCTCGGTCAAAGCGCGCTGACTGAGGCCCATGGAGACCGTGCATACAACTAAAGTAGCCCCTGGGAGCCCCAGATCAGGAAAAGGAGGTGGTTTTCGATGTGCAATTAGCACCTAGTGCTAATCGTGCATCACTGGGCAAACAGGGTTGAAATGGAAAAGCCTTAAGCACTCAGTCGCGTTGGGAGCTAGAGAACTGCGGGCGGAGAAACAAAAATCACTAAGGGACAAAGGCAGGACCCGTGCTCTAGAAAATTGGCAGTATTAATCGGGGTGCCCTTGAATGGTAAGAGGTATTGGAGGAGAGCGGAGCGATCCCACTCAGCGATTGACATGTGGCAGTGGAGGTGAGAGAAAAACCACTATGATCGTGCGCTATCAGTCAAGCAAGTAAATCGCACTCGACGTGCGTATGACGTTGGATCTGGAGGAGCCCAGATCGGATGGCTGAGATTGTGCCCGATGGAGGAAGTGGAATTGACAAGGAATTAAGCCACAATTTAAAGGGATTTGGAATCCATTTGACTGCCACGGTGGAGAAAGAACATATCCATGACATAACTCAAGAAATGAATCGACGAGCAGACTGGCACTGTTCTGATGGGGACACGTGGAACTTCCTAAGCATTCATGCTAATGTTGAACAAGGAACTCCAAGCACAACTGCAAAGAAGAATCGACGCAGGCGAGAGAGGAACTGAACAGGCATAGGTATCGAATGGTTAAAGCCATGAACAAAGACAATCAAAAAGGGGGATTTTGAGAGGAGTCCAGGCGACCAAGAGAGACAGTGAACAGTGATCCCTGAGAGGAGGACTGAACATAGAGAATAGTAAAGCCAAGTAGAGGAGACAGAGGACCGAGCTGACCACAGGTAGCATCGAGCACTAGAGAGCTTGAAGATTCAAGACTTCCCATAGAGGAATCTATCTAGATTGAGCATCACAGTTGGCTCTTTCCACTATAGACCAAAGGTCACAGAGCTGGTAGGAAGAGAATGAGTCTGTGTACTCTGAGTGGCTTGGGGAATCCAAGAACCACCCTACCAAGCAAAATCTGCTATCAGGAGAACTCATATTGAGTCCCTGTATTGTAATTTATTTGTTGTAAGACACAATAAAACAAGGCCACCACTGAAGCTGGACCAGAGACGTAGCCTTGGAGAATAGGGTGAACTCCTTATTAAAAATTGTTTGTGTCTTTGTGTTGCTTACTGTATTTATCTACTATCTTTCCATTTAAATGTCTGTGTATTGGCAATCTGATCGATCCGTTGCTTGAATAACACAGAACACACACCAGCATATGAGTCTGTAAACCTTTTGTTAAACAAATCTTCAACTGAGGTCACTCATAGGGTGATTGGCAGATCAAGTGGTATCAGAAATCTAGGCTGTAAGGTTATACAAGCTTGTGTTGGTTTAGCTGTGAATTCTCACTAGATCAAAGCTCAAATTAGGAGAAGGAGAGTTGGTGGAAACTAATCCTGAAATTGGGAGAGTCTATTCTCAGAAAACAATGTTAGAGGAAGGTTCTATAGGGAAAGACCCTCAATTCATAGAAAGTTTCCTATCTATAAAGTCTATGGTAGAAGAAATGTATAGGGACTTTAGAAAGCATAAGGATGAAGATTCATCAGGGTCTAAACAAGAAAAAGAAGAAGATGAATCTCATTCCCATAACCACTCAAAAGGAAAGGGAAAAGAAGAAAGCTTTCCTACACCTCCTAATAGCCCTGTGCATAATAAGAAAGCATCCTTGATTAAACTGGATGTCAAATTTGATTTTCCTATATATGATGGATAGCTAAATGCTGAAAAGTTGGACAATTGGATTAGATGAATTGATGTGTATTGAAGAGTACAAAACATAGAATCAGACAAGAGTAAGATTCAGCTGGCAAGCCTACGCCTAGGAGGCACTACCTTGGTTTGGTGGGAAGGAAAAACCCAAGCTGATATGAAGAAGAATGGTAAGACCATCTATGTCTAGAGTGAACTTGTTGTTGCAATCAAAAAGCAGTTCTATCCATTAGCCTACATGCAACAAGCCATGATGAGTTGGAAAAATCTTCGGCAGTTGAAAGGGCAAAGTGTACGAGGGTATACTCAAGAGTTCAGAAAGAGAGCATTGATGTTGGGTATCTCATTAGATTCACCAGAGACTCTTTTGAAGTACATTGGTAGTCTACACAGCTACATGAGTCATACCATCCTCATGTTTAATCCCAATAGTATAGATGAGGTATCTGTGCAAGCTACTTATCTAGAAGCTAGAGGAAAGAATGGAAATCCAGAAGTTGCAGGACCATCCCAACCCACTGTAAGTAAGAGAAAGGAGAAAAGAAAGCAGAAGTGGAAAGAAAGGAAGGCTAACACTGCACAAAAAGGGAAAGCTTCATGCACTCATTGTAAAAAGGAGGGGCGTGATGATGAGCACTGTTGGATTCTGCATCCAGTGCTGAGGCCTAAGAAGTCTTAGGGCAAGCAGAAGAAGACTACTGCAACTATTCAGAAAGATTTGGGGTCAAACTCGGGAGATGAAACAATCATTGCAGCCACAGGTATAGAAGGTTGTCTGCTTTAGAGAATGCTGAAATCAAGAAGCAGGTGCAGGAGTTGCTTGAGAAAGGGTTCATCAGGCCTAGCACATTACCATGTGGGTCACCAATCGTTCTAGTGAAAAAGAAAGATGGCTCGTGGATAATGTGCATTGATTATCGAGCACTGAATAAGATAACAATAAAAATCATTATCCCCTTCCTCGCATAGATGATCTCTTAGATCAATTGAAGGAAGTTGTTCATTTCACCAAGCTGGATTTGCACAGGATACCATCAGGTGAGAGTTGCAGAGCAAGATGCATGGAAGACTGCTTTCAAAACAAAGCAGGGATTGTATGAATGGATGGTTATGCCTTTTGGCTTGACCAATGCCCCTGCTACTTTCATAAGATTAATGAATGATGTACTCAGACCTTTTCTTGATGATTTTGTTATTGTGTATCTAGATGACATTCTGATTTTTAGTAAAATGTGGGAAGAACATTTAAAGCATGTTAAGCAGACATTAGATGTTTTGAGAAGAGAAAAAATTTATGTTAAACTCTCCAAATGTGAGTTTGGCAAAACCTCTCTAAATTATTTGGGTCATATAGTAGGAGGAGGTGAATTGAAAATAGATCCCTCTAAAGTGGCAGTCATCATAAAGTGGCCTAAACCCAAGTCTGCTATAGAAGTGAGAAACTTCTTAGGAGCAACACAATATTGGAGGAATTTCATTTCAAAATTTTCCTCAATTGTAGCTCTCTTACATGCTTTGACAGGATTGAACAAGGTGTTTCAATTGGGAGGCAAATAGCAGAAAGCCTTCGACACCTTAAAAGAAAAGATTAGTACAACACTTGTACTAGCACTACCAGATCTACAATGACCATTTGAGATCCAAACTGATGCTAGTGACTATGCCATGGGAGCAGTGTTGACACAGCACGGTAAACCCATATGCTATCATTCTGAGACTTTTATTTCTATGGTAGTTATCTATCCTACCTATGATAAAGAATCGTACGCATTAGTTCAGAGTGTGAAAAAGTGGAAACATTACTTAATGGGCAAAGAAACAGTAATACACACTGATCATCAACCACTTCAATATCTACACTCCCAAACTAAATTGCAGCAATCAAGACATTACAGATGGATGGGGTTTCTACAACAGTTTCATTTAGTCAGCAGATATAGAAAAGGCATACATAACAAGGTTGCAGACATGTTATCTAGACCCATTATAAATGCATCTACCCTACTTAAGCATAATTCCGTGCTGCATGACAGCTACATAGAACAGTATGCTCAGGATATGGACTTTAAAGATGTATATGCAACTTTGAGTCAAGGCAAAAGAGTAGAAGAATTGGACTATCATGTGAAGGATAGACTCTTATATCATTATGGGAAACTTTGCATTCCACAAACTGAGAGAGAAAAGATAATTAGGGAAGCACACACTTCTCTGATATCAGGTCACTTTGGGGTAAGTAAAACAGTTGCACAGTTGCAAAGGTTCTGCTATTGGCTGAAAATGAATGAGACAATTTCTAGATATGTAAAGGGGTGTGCTATGTGTGCTAAAAGCAAGCCCAACAATAGAAAACTAGGCTTGTACACTCCCTTGCCAGTTCATTCTCACCCTTGGTAAAGCATTTCCATGGATTTTGTTGGAGGACTGCCTAAATCTAGGAAAGGTCATGATTATCTATATGTTGTTGTGGATAGGTTCAGCCAAATGTGTATTTTGATACCCTGTAGTAAACAGATTACAACTGAACAAATTGCAAAATTATTCTTTGAACATGTATGGGTTCATTTTGGATTACCCACTTCTATTGTATCTGATTGAGACGCTCGATTTGTGGGGAAGTTTTGATCAAGTCTATGGAAACTAATGGACACCAAATTAAAGAAAATCATAGCTTTTCATCAACAAATAGATGGCCAAATAGAAGTAGTTAACAGGATGGTGATCCAGTTACTGAGAGGATATTGCAACAAACATCCTAAGCTTTGGGATGAGCACTTGTGCTATGTGTACCATGCTTACAATAGAGCCAACACTCTTCTACACAAAGATCTCCTTTTGAGACCTGTTTTGGTTTCATACCAAGGTCTCCTTTGGATTTTGTCTTTGGTAAAGATACCATGGTTGATAAACACATTGATGTGGAAAAGGAAACTAGGTTCATTGAACAGATCCAGGAGATCCACCAGACAGTACAGGAGTAGCTAGAAAAGAGCCAGGCCAAGTACAAGGTTAGGCATGATAAGCATCAGATGGAGCATATTTTTCAAGTTGGAGACCAAGTCTGGGTATATATCAGCAAGGACAGGATGCAAGGTGAAGGTAAAAATCTAAAACCTATCAGGTATGGACCCTTCAGGATACTTAAGAAGGTTGGTGAGAATGCTTTTCACCTTGATCTGCCAACTTACATGCACATCTACTCAGTCGTGAACGCAGATTGCTTGAGGTTGTTTGAACCTTCAATGATTGAGGACCCTGAAGAGAAGAGTCAACTACCTTCTGTTGATGACCTGCTACCTGAATATCTTAGTGACTTATAGGAAGACACAGTGCCAGATAGGAAGGTGAGGATGACGTGCAGTGGATAGGTGGAATACCTCCGGATTGGGCTTAAAGGTTCGAAGCCGAGCAGTGCGAAGTGGATTGAGATTGGACAAGTGAGACAACAGTTTCCTCACTTAGTCGATGCTTGAAGAAAACCAACTTTTGGTGGTCCAAAATATTTTTCAATAGGGAGACTGTGATCTGAATTGGATCCATAAACGACTGACAAAGCAACTTGACTGTATCGGGATGAAACAAATCTCTAAAGAATCCAAAACACCATCAAAAACACCCTAAACCAGTGGCCATGGCAGCCGACGTGGAATGACGAGGACCTCGGTCAAAGTGTGCTGATCGAGGCCCATGGAGACTGCGCAAACAACCAAAGAAGCCCCTAGGAGCCTCAGATTGGGAAAAGGAGGTGGTTTTCGATGCACGATTAGTGCCTAGCACTAATCACGCACTGTTGGGCAAATAGGGCCGAAATGGAAAATCCTTAAGCACTCAGTCACGTTGGGAGATAGAGAACCATGGGTAGAGAATCAAAAAGCACTAAGGGACAAAGGTGGGACCTGTGCTCTGGAAAACCGGCGGTATTGATTGGGGTACCCTTGAATGGTAAGAGGTTTTGGAGGAGAGCGGAGCAATCCCACTCAGCGATTGATGCGTGGCAGTGGAGGTGAGAGAAAAACCGTCGTGATAGTGCACTATCAGTCAAGAAAATCAACCGTGCTCGACATGCGTATGACATTAGATCTGGAGGAGCCCAGATCGAATGACTAAGATTGTGCCCGATGGAGGAAGTGGAATTGACAGGGAATTAAGCCGTGATTTAAAGGGATTTGGAATCCGTTTGACAACCACAGTGGAGAAAGAACGTATCCACGACATAACTAAAGAAATGAATCGATGAGCAGACTGGTGTTGTTCTGATGGGGACGCGTGGCACTTCCTGAGCATTCATGCTGACATTGAACAGGGAACTCCAAGTGCAGCTACAAAAGGAGAATCGACGCAAGCGGGAGAGGAATCGAACAGGCATAGGTATCGAATGGTTAAAGACATGAACAGAGACAGTCAAAAAGGGGGATTTTGAGAGGAGTCCAAGCGACCAAGAGAGACAGTGAAGAGTGAACCCTGAGAAGAGGACTGAACACAGAGAACAGTAAAGCCAAGCAGAGGAGACAGAGGGCCAATCTGACCACAGGCAGCATCGAGCACCAAAGATCTTGAAGATTCAAGCCTTCCCATAGAGGAATCTATCTGGATTGAGCATCACAGTTGGCTCTTTCCACTATAGACCATAGGTCACAGAGTTGGTAGGAAGAGAATGAGTCTGTGTACTCCGAGTGGCTTGGGGAATCTAAGAACCACCCTGCCGAGAAAAATGTGTTGTCAGGAGAAGTCATATCGAGTCCCTGTATTGTAATTTCTCTACTATAAGACACAATAAAACAAGGCCACCACTGAAGGTAGGCTGGAGACGTAGCCCTGGAGAATAAGGTGAACTCCTTATTAAAAATGGTTTGTGTCTTCATGTTTCTTACTGTATTTCTCTGTTTTCTTTCCATTTAAATGTCCGTGTATTGGTAATCTGATCGATCCGTTGCTTGAATAGCATAGAACTGACACTAGCACATGAGTCTGTAATACCTTTTATTAAACAAATCGTCAACTGAGGTCACTCATAGGGTGATTATCAGATCAAGAACCCTCGAATATTGATAATGTATCTCCATATCCGTTTATTCGAAAGGCATTTTTATTACATTACATATCATCATATTCCTAGACACATGAATACATTGACAGATGCATTGGCTAATAATGTATTGGATAGACATTTACAAAACATGTAAAAGATAAAATAAAATATTTGTACCATAATAGATAGGAAAATACAACATATATGTATATATATATGGTGATAATGTTTGATACATCAGAACCCCAAAAAATATTATGTGTGTCTAAAATAACATCGGTAGCTCGCAGGCCTCAAAAAATATGTAAGTGCTAGACCTAGGAACTAATCAGCATGGTGATCATGGTAGCATGATATGGCTCATGCAACACGAGTCAACAATTGGTGGATCCACTCCGACACTCCCACCATGTGTCTCTGCTACTGATGAGGAATATATCCTACTCGAGCATACTCCGTGATGCCATGAATCAACCCCTCAAGGTTCCTTGTGATCTCCTCCTTGTTGTCACTCCCTTCCTGATAAGGGGTGACAACATCGATAGGGTGGGGAACGTGCCTGGCTATTAGGGACATCCCACCAAGCCACTCTGGTCCAACATCTGCATTAACAAGAGAAATGTTATAAGCACATATATACCAAAAATAATTAAAAAATATCAAAATTAAAAATTTGATTGTTTACCTTCATCATCGAAGTCCTCTCCATATAGTAAGGGCATATCTGGATCTCCACAAAAATCAATGCCACTATATGGCTAGTCCTCCATGAAGATCTTCTGCCATCGTAGCCATGAAAGGAATGCAGGTCAGTATGACATGTGCTAACTCCTAGTGATCCTGGGCATCAAACGGCTCCAGCAGGCCATTTGCAGATCACGTGGCATAGGAGGATCTACCTCAGTCAACTAATACTTGAACAATGATACTCGTTCCAGGAAGAAGGTCACAAGCATTAATCCAAAGCCAAATTTCTTCAGATTCCTCACCTTGGCTTTGGACAGCTGGCACTTGATGTTCATCTTCATGGCGTTTGCTCAATTAAAAATCTTAGGAGTTGTGTAGTCAATAGCATAAAGGAACTTCGACTTGTTAGTCTCATGTTCCACCTGGGACCGCTCCACTCTGTTGATAGTCAACAGAAGAACCCTTAGTGTTAGATCCCAAACACTGGAAATCTCTATCTTCCCACTCTTGGATTTCAGGCCCTTAGGGTAGTTTTCGGCAAACAAGGAAGATATGCTTTCCCCAATCGATCATGACCAATCCAAGTTCACTGGTTCCCCTCTACGGGACAGTCCAGTGATGAACTATATATCTAAAGTTTCCAACTCCAGCTCCTGGTCACCAATGACAAAAATCTCCCGATTAATGTCCCAAAGACTAATTAAGTACCGAAGCAACTCAAGCTAGGCCCACATCCCTGGCATAAGAAAGAATTTGAGGAGCCCACAAGCCCTCAAAGCTTCCAGGAAATTTGGGTCATTCATTGCCTGGGTGTCAACATCTTCATGTTCCTGTTCTTTCTAGTCCACCATTTTCAGCGATTCTTTCCTACAAAATCCATCAATTTGAGTCAACAATCATCCTTGTCCCATAAAATTTAAGTTTAAACCATCAATTTTTGAGAAAATAGATTTTTTCCCTATCCACAGTGCTGACACGCCTATTTTAAAAATAGTTGTGCCAATCGGTGCGAATGGCATTGCTATTCACCCTCAGGACTAAAGGAAATTTTTTTTTTCAAAAACCTCCTCAAAAAACTAAAAAAATGGTTAAAAGCATAAATGAAGGACATGGAAATGGAGCTCAAGGCTTTAGCTATTACCTAGAACTGGCAGCTCATCGATTGACCTCCTGGATCTCCCGCAATCTACTCTAGAACAATTAGGGAAAAAGTGAGTAAAAGTCTTCACAGCAAAGATAAAATGATAAATGGTAAAAATATATTTACTTTTCCCCTTTTTATTCATTTTTTCATGAAAATATCAGGTTTTTGTAAATATTTTGACCTTATTTGCCTCAAGAAGTCAATAATACACTTTACCATACTTGTGCAGTGATAGGTGTGGATGTTCAACAATGATGACGAGTCACGTTTTAGCTCTTTTCTCGACTCATTAAACTCATATGAAAATATTTCCGAGTATTTTTCCCTTCTGACTTGCAAAAGAAAATAAAATGGGGGGTCCTCCTTCAGCTCTTTTCCGACCCTTTAAAAGCGAAAAGATGGTTGAGTCCTTGTCATTTTGAACTCGTTAACGGATGCGAAATGTCATGCGCCCAGTATAAGTTTAACCCTTTTTCAGGCTAGGAGGCATTATTTATGAAAAATGTATTCCTTAACTGAAATGGTCAAGTGGTTCTCTAAAGTATTGTTTTCTACCTTTTCGAGCTCGAGAGACACAAACATACAAAAAGGGACTATGTGGAGTTTTATTTTACGTGTCTTTTTCAAACTCTCTAAACATGAAAAAGATATCGAGTTACACCTTTGTCGGACTCATTAAACTATTAAACGACATTGAATTCATCACCATGACAAACATGAGCTTCTCCTTCCTAGGGCTCGTTAAACTTACTAGGTCAGATTCATTGGAAGGATGAACTTATAGTGCAAGAATATGCTATCCCGTTCAAGCTTGCAATTAAAAAATAATTGGGGTACCTTCCAGAAATGGTGGGGAAAAATTTGTAT
>APFE030957071.1:0-13727 GCA_000404065.3 Pinus taeda | reverse complement strand
AAATACTTGCCAGTCTTTTATGTTATTTGGGACTGATGGTCTTTGTTTTACTTCAGCTGTGAAACGGTGATGGGGATCAAAGGGAAGTTTGCAAGTACTTGCAAACATGGCTAAACTATGAGCATGCAGGTTCTGGGCCCTAGAGATTTTAGCAATCTGGAACTCAGCAAGGGAGTTGAGTAACTCTGTGGTAACAGCTCTGTAAGACCTAAGTCTGTTGTCCTTTGTAACAAAATTGCCTTTGACTTGTTGGATGACCAAGTCTGAATCCCCTAGGACTGATGTTCTAGTAATTTGCAGGGAATGTACCAACTTGAGGCCTACTAACAGGGCCTCATATTCAGCCATATTGTTGGTACATCTGAAGCTTAGTCTGTAGGCTCTTCCTTCTGCATGGTTATTTTCTTTATTGTGCACCCACACACCTGCTCCTGCCCCTAGCTTGTTAACTGATCCATCAAACTCTAGAAACCATAAAGTTTCCTTTTTTAGGGGGTTTTGGATAAGGTCTGTGTGGCATGAATTTGTGAGTTGGAGTATAGGCTGATGTTTTGGCTTGTTTTGCTTAGCATCCTTATCACTTGGCAGGGTTGTTTTGTTTTCTAGAGGGGCCATCTTTTCATTATCTTGTCCTAATGTTGTGGTCTCACAATTGTTTGTTTGGTGGTCTGGAATACTGACATTGTTTGATTCAGTCAGGGTTTGGATATCAAAATCTTTTTGTTCAGCCGTTTGAATTGCTGTGATTATCTCAGTCTCTTCCTTACTGTTGCTGTTCCTATTGTCATTGAAAAGGATGTATGAGTCTATGTCAGAGTGGACAGCATAAATGGGAAAGTTTTGGGGTTTCTCTATACTACTGACCATGTATTTCATCAGTGACTCTCTATACAACCTCTTGGGTTGACCAAAGACTGTGATAGTAGCATAAGACATGTCTAGTTGGAGGGACCCTTGAAGCTTTGCCCCCCATGATCTTGATAGTAACATCCCATATTTGGGTGGGATATCAGCGACAACTACATCCATTAGGATTGTTTTGTTTGGATATTGGACTAAAGACACACATAGGTCTTTTATTAGGCCCAGACACTTGACCTGGCTGGAGTCAAATGAGTAAAGGTCCTTGTATGGTCTAGTGATATCCAAATTCAACCTTTCCATTACAGATTTGGGCATTAAGTTGTGAGATGCTCCTGAGTCAAACATTGCATTGTGTAGTATTTTGTCATGCACATGCAGGCTGACATAAAAGGGTAGTATTCCTGAGACAGCTACTTTTCCATCAACCTCTGGGCCAAAAAGAAATTCAGGGGTGTCATCCAACACATTGACATTGTCCACATTATCTTTGCTTTTGGTATTAGTGAGTTGCAGAGATCTTTGAATCTGTTGTTTATAAATGTCATTTTTGGCTAGCTCTGCCAGAGGTATGGTTATTTTCAATTTTCCAATTTCAGTTTTCAAATCAAAGGGTTTTTCTGTTTGTGTTTTAGTGGTATTGGTGAGCCTGCTTTCCTTATCTGCTGAGGTTTGTTCCTGATTTTGAGGTTTGTTCTTGTTGATCACCTCTTGAGGCTCTTTGTTTGATTTAGACTGTTCAAATAATGGAGCTGGTGAATTTGGTGACTTTTCTGTGATGTCTTCAACAGTTATTTCATTTGAGGGTGAATCGGTTATTTCATTTGAGGGTGAATCAGTTGTGTTCTTTGGTTCCACCACTATGGCACTTTTAGGCTGTATTTTATCTTTTGTTTTCTCAGGTTGTGTTATATTTACAGTCCTACTTCTCAACTTGTACTGTTTATGAACCTCATAGACAGCAGTGTCATAGCCTTGTTTGAAATCAAATGATTCCCCTGAACTGGTCTGAAACTGTTGACTATCTTCCTCCTCCTGATCCTCTTGACTTAAGAAGACTTGGTGCTTATTGTCAAGCCCCATTAGGTGGATATGAGTGTCTTCTGCTAGTTCTTCAGATGTGGACGTTTCAGCATAATTTTCTTGAAATGGTGGCCTTATTTCAGGCTCACTGTTGGTTTTGCTGCCACCAGGGTTTTGGTTCCTCCTAAAGTTTGGAGCCCTGTTAGGATTATTCGATGGTGCTTCCCATGAAGATTTTCTTTCCACAGATTCTACCCTATCACCTAACCTCTTCATACCAGAAATTATCGCATCTAATTTTTGGTCCAAGGCATAGGGCTCTTCCTTGAAGACAACTCTCTTTTCTGTTTTGGCCCTATTTCTCTTGGCAATCAGGTTTGCTTCAACCGTTACAACGACTCTCTGAGCTTCTTCGAGGGTTTGAGGTGCTCTTTCTTTTAACTGGTAGGCCATATCTGGGTCAAATCCATCTGGGAATTTGTATAGGGCTAAATCTGGGGGAGGTCTTAGATTTTGAGGTATAGCATTATAGACATTATTGAACCTAGCACAATATTCCAATACTGTTTCTTGGGGACCTCTTCTGATCATGTCATACTCACCAAGTATGTGTAAGGGGTCCTTCTTTTTCTCCCATCTATTTGTGAAGGATTGGTAGAGCTCATCGGGGTAGTTATGCTGTTTGCAGGCAGAGATCTAAACCATGTTCTCACATCCCCTGTTAATCTTTGGACAAATATTCTCATCCTTACAGTTTCATCATCTATTTCATAATTTTCAAAATGATCTTGCATTCTTTTAGCATGCTGGATGGCTGAATAAGGACCAGTGGAGTCAAAGTATGCTATTTTGGCCTGATAATCTTGAGGTAGGGCCACTAGATTGGCAGGTAGTTGCAGAGGTGCATATCTGGCCATATTTGCTGGATTCTGGGGGTTAACTTGGATAACTGGGACAAAAGGAACAAAAGGTATCACAGGGGTAACAGGTATAGAGGGTATAACAGTGTGGGGGAAGAAAACTTGTGTGGGAGAAGAAGGGATTAGCGGGGAACTTTGGGATGTTGATGGTGAACTAGGGGAATCAGGGGTGGAACGGAATAGGACCTTAACTGGTGTGGGGATTGAGTTAGGAAGCTCTGGCTGTTGACTGATGTCAGCAAGATGATCTTGTAGTTGCTGGTTCCTAACAAACTTAGGGATACTATTGGGATTTTCGAAGATAGTTGGGGGGTTGGGATCAGGGTTATTCCTGGTGTACCGGAGGTTCTTCTTGGGAGCCAGTTTCTAAGCTTATGTGTAGCAGGGACTGGTCAGGGGCTCTAAAGACTCTGTGTATCTGTATAGTGTGAAAAGAGGTCTGAGTCAGCTCTCCCTTAAAGTTACAGATGTTTGTATAGCAGCAGCTTAAAGGTGTCTTAACTGATATTCAGACTGTGAGTTGAATATTTGATAGATATTCAGACCTTTAGATCCTGAAGGTCCCCAGCGGAGTCACCATTTATTTTAACACCCAGGTTGTTCTCTTTAACTCCTAAGAGAATACGGCCGGGGTAACCACTAACCAATCTTTAGGCTACAGCTTCTAGCCCAGCTGTAGTCAGAGAGGGCTCTCTCTAATAGGTTTTGTCACTGCTTTCAGTGAAGGTTTTAGGCTAGTTATGGAGTGAATGTTTTGATTGTTTTGTATGTTTGGTTGGGAGGATGCTTCTGGTTTCTTTAAAGTATATCAACAGGTAAGATTAATCCATTGGGCAATGGGGTCTAGGACTGTTTTCTGTTGGAATCTTGAGTTTGGTGAGGGGAAAAGCTACAGGGCCTGTGTGTATTTCATGAAACAAACTGTAAATAGGTAGAATGAGGTGAAGACAACCGTCAAAGAGCAGTTAAGAATTCTTTACTTAGGCTGAATATTACAAAGGTATTAAAGGTATTGTGATGACATAGTATTAAAGGTAGCAGCGAAGAATTACTCTTTAAATACTGTATCAGAAGAAAATATACAAGATAGTTTAGATTGAGTTCAGGGTAGCCGTTGACTAAATCCTAAGACTATTCTTTCTCTTCACTACCTAGATTTGCAAACATACAGAAAGATATGGAAAACATATGAAATAACAGTGATTACAGGTGAAATAGAGAGCTATGAGGAAGACTTATTGAACCATGAAATACACTGGAATCCTGCCACTTTGAGCCACACTCCCTCAAGAGATCAATAGACAAACATCTTTGAAGAAATCCCATTGCCTTTGTATTAAACTGTTTGAAAGTTTACAATATCAGAGTTACAGAGAAGATAACAGGAGAGTTTCTTACATCCGGAGTCCAACCCCTCCTAATCAAAATGAGGGGGAATATATAGAAGTTTGTTACAAAATATCTCAGGTATGAGTCATCTGAGTGGAACAAATATCTCTTACACTTGGACAGAGAAAGTAGATGAGAAGTTATTACAATCTTTAATGAGCTATAAAAGCTATTAACTGTTGTCAGAGCAATTTTGACATCTGGAGCTTTATGGAGTTGGTTGAAGTCGGCTGAATGCTTTGAATTAACTGCTGAGTGGCCTTTTGTGCAGCTGTGTGTCCTCTTGGTGAGCTGTTATGGTCTATCTGCCTGATTTGCCTTTAAGTGCCTTAAATGTTTGCTTTATCCTCATGCTGTCCTGTATCTTCCATCCTTCTCAAACATTTCATTTAGTCTTGATTCTTCTGTATGAAAACTTATACAAACCATGAATTCCATTACGGGAACAAGCCTTTGTCTGCATGCTGAATTTCACATAAGTGTTTTGAGCAGAGTCATCTTGAGGGATGAGGAAAATATCCATCTTCATCTCCATGTTATCCTTAACAACTGATTTCTGATCTAAGTCACCTGAGCTCTTACTCATATTATCTGCTTTTAAAAGTATGTGGCCTTATAACTGTATTTGACCTGGGCTCCTGGTGACCGAGTGACTGAAGCTAATGTGGCAGAATTCTGACCATGGACTGCCACCACTCTTCCTTGGGCATCTGATGTCTTCTGATTTTTATTAAAGTTTCATCAGCCTCTGTGTATTTGAAGAAATTGGGAGGAGTCTCAAAAAGGTGATTGAATTCATTTTCAATGAAGAACAGACCTCCCAATTTATCATATAAATTTTGTCCTGAAGGAGGCCCTGTTTGTTCAGATGAACTGCCAGATGCAGTGATCTGATTCTCCATGTATGTCATCATTCTGTTGGTAAACTGTTCCAGGGAAATCAATTTTCCTTGACTACTCAACAGACTGGGCAGGCCTCTTGCTTGTAGCTCTACCAGTTTGGCCCTGAACTCCTCCACATCTTTTGTTATATCAAAACATTTCCTCTCCACTGCCTGCACATAGCTTCTAAGTGTGAGTACCTTTTTGGCAAGGAGGACCGCTTCTGTCCTATTCGGAATGCCCATGGCAGCCAACTCCTCCTCCTCATGTCTGTTTAGGTAATCTACCATTCTTTTGGCCTGATCTGGCCTGTTTCCTAACACAGCTTTGGCCCTATCAATCTCTACCCGAGCTTGGTTTAGTAGTTCCATCTGCTGATGGATGGTCTTTATGGACTTCCACTGCTGGGTGATAGACTTACTTATTTTGGCCCATAAAATTCTCTTTATTTCGGCCAGGGCTGTCTCTAGGTTTAGCTCTTTTTCCAAGGCCTTTATCCTGTCTCTCAGGGTTTTTATTTCTCTGCCCTGCTCGGCCACTGTCATCTTAGATTTATCATATTTTGACTCCAGCTCTGCCAATTTCTCCTTGGCTTTCTTTATCTCATCAGCTTGGAGCTCCATTTGCTTGACAGCCTTTGTTATATCTTCTATGGATGGGCTGTCCTGTTGGCCTGTTGCTGTTCCTGCTGCCTCTGTTGTAGGAGTCCCTGTTGCTGCTGATGTTGCTGCTGTTGCTGCTGTTGTTGAAGTTGTTGGAGGAGCTTGGGATGTGGATTCTCCCTGTTTGTCTTGTAATGCTCCTTCCAATTCCTTCTCTAACTCCCTTATTCTCTGATCCTATTGTAATAGGAGGTCTAGCTGATCCTCCATCTTTTTCTGCTCTAGAAGCTCGGCCGTCTGAGGATGTTCAGTTGGTGGCAGCTTTAATCTCTTCTTTAGTGCCTTGAGGTCATCATCCTTTTTCTTCATGAAGGCTTTGACTCCTGTTGGGTCATTAGGATCATGTCCTAAGTCAACGATGATGTCCTCAAGGGTCTTTATTCTGTTGTCCTTGGCCTTGGAGGACATCCTTTCCACATCTAGCTGAGTGTTGGTATTTTTCAATGATTCCTTCAGCTCATAGGCCAATGTGGCCTTTTCCACTAGGGTGGCATATACCATTTCTCCAGCCTGCTTGTGGAGTTCAATTTGGTCCATTGGATGTATGTTTCTAGCTAGGACCTCCACCCTTGTTTTGATAAAATCTGCAGCACTTTTAGGCTGCGGTCCCTTGGGTTTGAAGTGGCTGAAGATCATCTTATCTTCTTGGATGTCATAGACTGACATCAGCCTTTTTTGCATGGCCGGTGTAGCATCTATGAACTGCTTGTACACCTCTTGCCTTAGAAGCTCATTTTGGGCCTTTATTTCTTTAAAGGAAGCCTTGGTGCTCTTTGGCTTCTTGCTTTGCTGGGACTGGGAGGTCACCTCCAAGCTGACTTGTAAGTTTTGCTCCTGCTGAAAGGAGCTTGTTCCTGTTTGCTGGCTGCTCTCCTTGTCCTTTTCAATATTTAAGACATCCTCAGTGATGTCTTCTATTTCAGGGGAGTCTGCCCTTTGCCTTTTGGCCTCTGGCTGGTCTGAAGGTCCACTGAGAGGAGTGGACTCTTCTCTGTGTCTTTTAACTCCCCTTTCTTCATGTGTCGGGGTCTGTAAGACTGGGGCACTGGACTGCCGCGTTTGAGGAGGTGGAGTTCGAAATGCAGGGGTCTCTGGCAGCCCATTCTGTGGCTTTTCCACTTGTTTCTGCTGCTGGCCTGACTGCTGCTGGCCTGAGTGCTGCTCTGTCTCCATCTGGGCCTCCTGGCCTGTTTTCTGCTGAGCCTCTTGCTTTGTTTCCTTTTCCTTTTCCTTCTCTGTTTCCTTCTCTTTCTGCTGTTGTGCCTGCTGTTGAGCCTGTTGCTCTGTCTGCTGTTCCTTTATTAGCTCATCCTCTGCTCCCAATATGCCTTTACCTTTATCCATGGCTGATGTTGATGTTGCAGGTGCTTGAAGTGCAATCTTTGCTGCTGAGGTCCCTTGTCCTACTGAGTAAGGCAATAATAAGGGTACCTGCTGCACATAATCTAGGTCAATAGTTTTTTCAAGCTCCTTGACATTCTTAAGCATTCTCTCTTCCTCAGTTAAACTCTCAGCTAGAGTGTCTGGTTGCCATTCTTGCAAATTGGCATATTGTTCTATATGAGGGTATTGGAAATGCTTAATGGTTAGGAGCCTATACTTAGTTCTCCTAGCTGAGATGACTCCTTGAGGGTCATAAGGGACCCACCGAAAGCTATAAGATAGCTTGTATTTGTCCTTTAGGATCAGATCTACGTCCTCCCATCCTTCCTTTCTATTCATGATGTAAGGGCCCATTTCACTTTTGAAGCTGAGGTGAGCCTTTTTCTTGGAGCCATGGAAGTGGGTGAGGTCTGATTGAATCAATTGTCTGTAATATTCAAGTGCAAATAACCTCATTGGCACATATCTTGGGAGCCTATATGGGCAGACCTCACATCCATAGATCCTGAAGACTGTATGGTGCTCATATAGGTACCAGTCACCTATTTTGTTTTTCTTGGAAAGCTGCAGAGCTTTCTTTCTCTCATTGGATATTCTGGGAGGTGGGGACTTCATCAGCATGCAGCAGACTGGGTAGACAAACTGGTCAACAAATTCACAATAGGTATAGGGTGAATTTGTGACTTTGTGATAGACTGAGGTCCAGAAGATAACAGATCTTCTTTCCCCTGTATGATCCAGCCTTCTGAGGTAGCACGGGAAGGCTTCAGAGTGATAATACATGAACATGTGGTAGAGGTTGCCTGAATATCTGAAGACCCCCTGTCTGTCCACTCTGGTTAACTGATCATGGATCCTGTTGGCTATGAATTTGGCAAAGTTGTACTTTTTGGTAGGGGGGTGATATGGGCTGTAAACAGACAGCATTGCTAGCATGGCTCTGTCTACATGCTCACTGCTTTGGTACCCCAATACATAGGCTATCATGTCCAGTAATAGCCTGCCCACATCATTGAATTGATCATTCAGATAGGGAGGGGGCTCTGCGGCCTGGCATTCCGGTTTCATGAAGTTTCTTCTGATTTTCTGTAGTTCTTCATCAGTCAATTTGTCACCAGCGTCCATCAACTGATTCATGGAGAATGGGATCAGCAACTCTGTCTGATCAAAATGTAACATTTTGTTGATGGACTCAGCATTGATTTGAAATAGGATCCTCCCTGATGAGGTGCTGATAGATCTATGCTCTGCATCATAATGTTCAGCACAGAGGTGAATGATTTCAGGGAAAACATTCACATCTGGGAGACAGTAGTAGGGCAGGTTTGACTCCCAGACCCCATATGTGCAATGTCCATCCTTGTGGTCTTCCCTTAACCTATTGAAGGTCTGCAAAAAGTCCCTGCTCCCTTCAAAGTCTCCAATGAGACTATCCTTATCTACCAATGTCAGGGCTTCCAGCTCTTTGTTTGTCTGACTCTGTGAGGCCATACTGATGGATGAAGTTGCAGGAGACGCCATGATGGGAGCTGGTTTGTAGAGAAAGAGGCAGTGCTTCAATCAGTGCTTAAAAGGGCTTTTGACTTCAACTCAACTGCTAATACAGTGAGGTGCTCCTTTGCAGAGGGTGTTGCAGGTTGGATTATCTGTTTACTGTGGAATTCACAGGGTGTGAATTGTCAATGTGAAATCAGCAGGGTTATTCAGGTTTCTCTGGTCTAACAGCAAGTGGGCAGTACTGGCAAAAGGGAACAATGCCTAGTACCTCGGGAAGGATTTCGGGGTTTTCGGCCCGCGAAACAAGCACTTGTTTACTGAATTACGGTTTTAGGGTGGTGAGGGTTGCTTAGCTGGCTTTATGTGACAGACAGGACTGTAATTTGAAGGTTTTTAATGGTGCCAAATGGTGAATTTTTCAGCGAATTTACAATGCATGGGCGAAGTGGGGAAACCGGCTAAATACCTGGATTAACCAGCTTGGACACTTGCGAGCTGAGCTGTGGAGGCTTGGCACCGTGAATTCTGAACTTTCAACGGTCAGAATCTTCAAATTTGCTGTCTGGATCGATTTTCGCGGCAGCTGCTTGTTTAACGGCTCCTTCTCTTAATCATGTGAAAATGACTAAAAACAGCTTATTAGGCCGGTTATAACGTTGAATTTTGCAAAATAACGTGATTGGCGCTTTTCCGCCGATGACGTCAGCATGACGTCATGGTGGGCCCGCCGTACGGTGATGACGTGGCGCTGACGTAAGGGCCAGGGTGGCGGGACACGGTGGCGGGCGGATGCGGTGGCAAGACTGCGTGGAGGTTGACGGGGTGCGGGGGCAGACGGAAGTGAGGTGACGTGAGGGTGACGTTGTGGTGACGCGGGAGGGAGAGCGGTAAATGGAGTGGTGGTAAGCGGGTTCCCCGCACCACTTTTGGAGCGAAGGCGGTAACGGGGAGAGAGCTCCGAACAGCCTTAGCGCCCGCCACGCGTCCTCGTGCGGGCCCAAAACCACTTTCCCCGGACATTAACGGTCGGCAGATCGGGGTGCAATATCGACCGCCCACCCTTGGATCTTGACCGGCGGAGATCGGACGGCTGGCGGGTCCTCCGACGGGTCGTGCATGTTTGGAAGGGCCCCGCCGGGCAATTAAAATATTCGTTTAAATAATATGGTCGGGAACTTTAGGATTTGTGGGTTTTTCGGGTTTTGCATAAGGTTCGGGCACAAATCTTTCATGAAGGCGCAAACTATAGGAAAAGGGTCGAATGGGTTTTATATAATGTAAAAAAGGCAGATAACCCCCGACCTTAGGATAAAGCGGGGGGAGGGTGATTTTACAATGTTTTCCGCCCCTTTAAGTAATTTTATGGGTTCTTTTAAAAGGTGTTTCAAGGTTTTTCAAGGTTTTTCAAGTTTTTTGAAGGTTTTTCAAGGCAAAATGGCACTCTGGGTAGGGAAACTGGTTTGAGGTGGAGCAAAAAGGTAAGTCATGGGTTCTTGCCCCTGACTAGGTGTCAAATCAAGTCCCAGGGAGAGAATATTATGGCTATAGTGCCAAGGAGGGGATATTTATGCATTGTGGGGTTTATACACCATGATGTTTATAATAATAGGGATAATGGGGTATAGGGAGCTAAGTAGTAGAGTAAGTTGTTAATATGGAGGGAACATATGAGTGAGGGCTAGTTCAACCAAGTTTTCTTTGAAAATAACTTGAAATCAGGAGTAGATCAAAATGAAAAGATTTTACACAAGAAATGTGGCTTCTTAAGGCCATAAGAATACTTCAAATATATAAATTTCTGTGCTCTGAGCAGCTTGGGAAAGGGTGTTAGTAATGTGTGAAATACAGATGAAAACAAGGGAGTTAGTCATGCTCCAGTGTGTTGCTCTTCCTGTAGATGTTTCAGCAACTCTAATTTTGGAAGAGACAACACTTCAGCAACCCCATCTACCTACCCAACTAGTTCTCCTAGCATTTTTTGTTCCTTCTTGGAGGGTGCACTTGGAATTGCAGACCCTTTGAATGCCTTTTTCTTTTCATTGGCTTTTTCTCTCATTCCCTATCTAATGCAACCCTTATTCCTTCCAAGGTCCCAGATTAAGAAGTTGGGAACCTTTGTTTCTCTACCTATCTACTGATCTGCCAAGATTAGACAGTTTGGACAGATTTCATTCTCTATTCTATAACAAGGAAATTCAAAACATGGCATGATCCAGATTAGACTGTTGGGCCACCCATAAAAAATTGAGTTCTTATCATAACTGGTACAGACATTTGTCTTCTTAGGAAAATATGGGATCTTTGCCTTTATCAAAGCAGAGCATATTTGGACTTTTGATATCCAATCATGAAATATGAAACCTATTGGTATAGGTATCCAACAGTGGCTCCACATGGGGATGGTCTTTCCTTCTGAAAGGCCAAGAACAGCAGGTCAGTGTGCCTGGGTTTTTTGGCCATTTTTCTGAAACTTTGAAGTTCTGTCACCATAAATTCCTCAAAATGTAGACTGATGAACTGAAACGCAGCATGTCTTTTCATTTTGCTCGCTGGCTGTATTGTTCCTCAAACAATCTCATTTTCATACTTCAAAACAACAATATATACAACACATATAGAGTCTCTATACAATAAATTATGTACAAAAGTGGGTCAGCTGTACTTATGGAAGGTAGTCAAAATAGTGCTTGAGCATCCTGCCATTGACAGGGCCTTCATCTAAGTCAGTTTTGTTCAGATCTTGCAGAAAATAGGTGTTGTTTCCTTGCACAGCTTGTATTAAGAATGGTCCTCTCCAAACGGAGTCAAACTTTCCATGTTTTCCTTTGCTCTCTCTTCTTGAATCCCACTTGAGGACCTTGTCACCTATGTTGAAATCCTCTGCTTTGGTCCTTCTGTCAAAAGCCTTTTTTAGTTTTTCTTGTAGCACTTGGACTCTATTATACACTTCCTCCCTGGTTTGCTGCAAACATATAATCTGATTAATCCTTCTTTGCATGTCATTGGGCTCAGCTTGGCACTCCTGGAGTATCTTCATAGCAGGGATGCCTAATGATGAAGGGAATTTGGCCTCTAAACCATAGACTAATTCATAAGGGCTGACCCCAATTGATCTTTTAGTTGTTAATCTGTCTGCCCATAATGCATTGACTAGTTTCTTGTGCCAATTTTTCTTGTTCTCCTCTAATATTTTCTTGATCATATTTACCAAACTTTTGTTTGAGGATTCTGCCAGCCCGTTGCCCTGGGGATAGTATGCTGTGGAGTGGCCCAATGTAATATGAAATTTATGACAGAAATTGACCATTTTTTTAGATCTGAATGCAACAGCATTATCTGTTATTATTTTATCAGGGCATCCAAATCTAGCCAGAATGTTTGTCTCTAAGAATTGTATAATGGTGGAGTCATTTGCTTGTCTGCATGGGATTGCTTCAATCCAGTTTGTGAAGTAATCTGTTGCTGTAAGAATCCACCTGTGCTGGCCTGAAGAGGAGGGGTTGATTTCACCAATGAAATCCAAGCCCCATTGCTGAAATGGTCTCTCTGTTGCAATCGGTTTGAGGGGTAGAGGCAGCAGCTGTCTCTTTCCTTCAAACACTTGACATTTGTGACATGTAGTTGTAAATCTTTTGACATCAGAAAATATAGTGGGCCAGTAATATCCAGCTCTTAGTATCTTGTTCACAGTGGATTTCCAGTAAAGATGCCCACCACAATCTCCTGCATGAAATTCTTTCATGATCTTGTTGGCTTCACCTTCAATCAGACAGTTTAGCAAGATGCCCTCATGGTTTCTCCAAAACAAATTTTCTTCCATGACACAGAATTTTGAGGCTTTCATTTTGACAAACCTACTCTTAGTTCTAGACAGTCCTGGGGGAGCACACAGGTTTTGCAATACATAACAGATATCAGAATACCAAGGGGATTGCTCAAAGGCTACATTGATCTTTGGAGTCGCCAGCTCCTGTTCACTGTCTAGTTGGTTAATGTCAAGGGCTTGGAAGTTGGTCTCAGACATTAGTTTAGCTAGGCCCTGCCCCTTAATGAGTTTTGTAGGCTTTATTTCTATGTCAAATTCCAAAATGTTTGCTATCCACTTGCCTCTTCTGCCTTCCAAATTCTCTTGTGTAAGTATATCTTTGACAATTGGGCTTGGTACATAGGCAATTATGTGAGAATAAAGGATATAAATCCTAAAGTATTTTATGGCTTTGACTAAGGCATAGGCTTGTTTTTCCATGATTTGATATTTGAGGGGGGCATCCCTTAGAGCTTTGCTAAAGAAGGCTATGGGTTTTTCATTTCCTAGATCATCCTTTTGAAGCAAAACTGCAGCAATTGTATGTTCAGATGCAAAGGAGAATATGATGAAGTCCCTATCAAATTGAGGGCTAGTTAGGACAGGAGTTTGGGTAAGAGCAAATTTAATGCTCTCAAAGGCTTGTTTAGCATCTACTATCCATTTAACTTTGGAATCCTTTTTCAGCATGTTGTTGAGCAATCTGCTAAGCTCAGCTAAGTTTGGGATAAATCTTCTTAGAAAGTTGATTTTTCCCAAAAAGGCTTGTAATTCCTTTATGTTTCTGGGATGGGCATGTGTTGGATGGCTTGGATTCTATCTGGATCAATTCTGATGCCATCCTTGGAGATAATGTGACCCAGCAGTTTACCTTCTTCTAGACCAAACAAGGATTTCTTGGGATTCAGAGAGATCCCATATTTTCTGCATTTTAGGAAGATCTGTCTCAAATGATTTATATGCTCTTGGTCTGATTTGGAGAATGGTGTAAGGTCATCCAAATAGATGACTAAGAAGTCATGAATTTCTTTGGCAAAAGCAATATCCATTGCTCTTTGGAAAGTGGCCCCTGCATTCTTTAAACCAAAAGGCATTTTGACATATTTAAATGTTCCCCATGGGGTGGTGAATGCAGTTTTGTCTTGGTCATCAGGATAGACTAGAATTTGGTTAAAGCCTGAAAAGCCGTCCAGCAAGGAAATCCTTGAGGCCCCTACTACTCTCTGCAATATGTGGTCCATTTTAGGTAGGGGGTAGTTGTCTTTTAATGACACTTGGTTAAGGTTTCTTAAATCCACACAGAGC
>APFE030957066.1:10370-20468 GCA_000404065.3 Pinus taeda | reverse complement strand
TCCAGGCTTTGCATTTCCTCCTCTGAGAAAGGGTTGAGCCTTTGCCTCTTGTCTGATGCTTCTGTGAGGGGGGTTTCCCTTTCTCTCTTTCTGCTGGTGTCCTCCCTCTGAGGGGTTTGGAGGACAGAGGAGTCTACCCTAGAATTCTGTCTAGGAGGTGCCATATTAGTTGTCCTTTCTTGAGTGGCTACCTGGCCTTCTGCTTTTTGCTTCTCATGATCCTGTTGGTCAGTTTGTTGTTGTTGTTGCTGGGGTTGCTGGGGTTGCTGTTGATGGCCCTGTTGGCCCTCTGCTTCCTCCATTTCTTTGTATTTTCCCTTGCCCTGTCCTTGATCTGAAGTCTGTGCTGCCTCTTGTTGTGTTGCAGAGGAGGAAGTAGGTGCTGTTGGGTGAGGATTTGGTAGAGCAGGCATCTGAGAAGGACATTCCAAGTCAGCCATTTTTATTAAATGTCTTCTAGCCCTCTCAACTAGCTCTTCTTGAGATACAGGCTCTATTAAGGTGTTTTTCCTCCACTTTGGTTGGTTGGCACGTCTCAGGATGTGGAACATGCTCTCATGCTCATAGCTAGAGAGTTTGTATCTCAGTCTTCTCAAAGATATAAAGCCGTTGGGGTCATAGGGCTTCCAAGGGAAGCTTAGTGTTAGGCCAAGGCCTTCCAACATCCTATCTGCCTCTATCCATCCTTCTCTTTTGTTTAGAATAAAATGACCAAGATGGTTTCTAATTTTGAGTTGTGCCTTCTTGCCTTTTCCTGCAAAGTGGATCTGATCGGCATTGCCGAATTGTCTGAAATATTCCAGGGCAAAGAGCCTCATGGGCACAAATCTTGGCAGCTTGTATGGGCGCAGCTCACACCCATAAATCCTAATCACAGTGTGATGCTGGTAAAAATACCAGTCTCCTATGCTGTAGGCAGTGGACAGTTGCAGAATCCTCTGCATTTCATCAGAGAGTCTTGGAGGAGGTTCTGTCATGAGCAAAGATAGGGCCGGATGAATGAATAAATCTATGAACTCACAATATGTATAGGGTGAGTATGCACGGACATGGAAGACTAAGCTCCAGTATACCACTGATCTTGGGTTTCCTGCTGCATCAGTTCTCTTGATTTCAAAAGAGAACTTCTCATGTTGGTGATACAGATTAAGATGGTAGAGATATGAGGTGTATCTGAACACCCTCTCTCTGGATAAGTGCAAGAATTGCTCATGTATCTTGTTAGAGATATATGTGGCATAGTCATAGCAGATGGGGGCCTTACCAGGGGTGAACATTGTCATCATGACTAGCACAGTTTTCTCTATGAATTCCATTGATTTATACCCCAGTACTGAGCTTATCATGTAGGCCAGGTCCAGGCCAAGTTGATTTAAGTAGCCATAAAAAATGGGAGGATGTAGCACTGTATCAGATTTGTTAATAAACAGTTGATTCAATTTCAGGATCTCTGCCTCTGTGAGTATCTTAGCCCCTTGATTGATTAGGTCCAACAGGGATAGAGGAACCAGTTTCCTTTGGGCTTTGAATTGGACCATGTCCCTGATGGCCTGAGGGGTGGTGTAAAATACAACTTCGCCTCGAGGGTTCATTACAGCCCTCTGTATTGGATCATAGCAACCAACACACAAGTGGATGAGGTCAGGGAACTGTCTGACTTGGGGCATCTTAAAAGTTGGGAGGGAGGACTCCCAAATGCCTAGGATATCTGTTCCATCCCTGTGCCTAGCCCTGAATTCATTTAGCAGATGAATGTGGTATGTGCATTTGGATGGGGCGTCTTCTGAGATATGATAATCTAAGTCTGCAAAATCTTGCCAGTCCAGCTCTCTCTGAGGAGCATTCAGGGGAGTAACATTAACGGCTGTTGATCCTGCAGGGGTATCCATTTCTGCTTCAAGTATTTCTTGAGATGCCGGGTCTGCTAACTGAAACAGTGGAATTGAGAGGGACAGAAAACAACGGGGTTGTTGTATAGTCAAATATATCAGTGCCGAGCTTTCTGAGAAGGCCTTTATGCAGTGTGACAGACCTCTTTTGACAGTTTGGGAGCAGTCTAGTGAGTTCACGATTGCGCGAACAGGGCAGGGTTTTGACAGTAATTAAAGTTAAAGGGGGTTTCCGCCACAGCAATTCAACCTTAAACGGTTCAACAGAGGTAGGATATAGCTGGTTTACCGATCGAATTTCAATCTTATTCCTGTTTAAGGTGGATTTTACAAGAAATCATGAAAAAACCAGCTTGAGAGAAGACGAAGTATCAAATACCTGTTTAACCAGTGGCTTGGGATGAAGTAGCAGCTGGGTTAGCGCTCTGAACTCTTGAAAATGGTCGTAGGCTGGCTGGTAGAATGGTTGTCGTGGAATGCATGCAGACAGCGGAGAGGTGCTTTTCCCAGAAAAATGACAAAAATTGCGAAAAAAAAAACCGTAAAATATGGCTTTTTACTTTTATTGGCGCGTTTTTTGGATGATGTCAGCATCACGTCAGCATGAGGGACCGGGTTGGATGACGTCAGCAGGACGTCATTGGGTGACGTGGTGGCCTAAGACCGGTCCACGGGGACGATGAGGTGGCGGCCAGGTGGGCGGACGTGGTGATGACGTGCATGACAGCAGGGCGGGGACGTGGGCAGGACAGGTGTTGCCATATCGGGGCCCCTCCTGCACGGCAAGGACTCTGTCAGAGGGGGCTCCGATGGAGTTTGGATGCGACATCTGTCCCCGCGTGACGTAAGCGTCTGAAAGATATCGGAAGGTATCTGTCGGACGTCGGGGGTCTTCCGAAATGGATATGAGCCGTTGATCAGCGGGCGCGCGATCTGACGATCGTCGGGTGATGAACCAGCACGGGCGATAACTCCTGTCCTTGTTAACTATCGGACGTCGGGTTTTCCTGAAATCGCTACAAGCCGTAGATCGGGGAAGGCCACCATCAGACGGTCATCGGGAGGATTAGTTGCACGGGCTATAGCAGTGAGTGGGCGGGTTTTAAAAATTATATTTTTCGGCAAGCACGACCGACGGGACTCTCCATGTGACAAATGATTTTCAAAGGTTTTTCATAGTTTTATTTGCAAAAATAATTCGGTCTGCCAACCTTAGGAAACGGTGAAACTTGCGGAGTTTATGCAATATTTGTGTGCAGAATTTATGAAGGCAGAACTATAGGCAAAAGGGGTTCCGATGACTTTATACAACAAAAGGAAAAGACTGGCTCCCGACCTTGGGATAAGGCGGGATAAGTATATTTTCATAATGTTTCCGCCCTTGGATGGTTTTAGGGGATTAAAAGGTTTTCTTCAAGGGTTCTTTTTAGGCAAAAATGAAACTTTTGGGTAGGGAAATGGGTTGAGATGGAGAAAAAGGTGGAAAATGGGTTCTTGACCTTAACCAGGTGTTAATTCAATTCCCAGGGAGTGAAGATTATGGCTATAGTGCCAAGGGGGAATATTTATACAATGTGGGATTTATACACCATGGTGTTTTAATAATAGGGACAATGGAGTATAGGGAGCTAAATAGTAGAGTTAGTTGTTAATATGGAGGGAACATATGAATGAGGGCTAGTATAAATAAGTTTTCTTGAAAATAACTTGGAGTCAAGAGTAGATGAAAATGAAAAGAGTTTTGCACAATAAATGTGGCTTTCAAAGGCCATAAGCACCATCACAAAACTTTGAGTTTGTCCTATGAACCAATTTATGAAGGGGTGTTAGTAATGAGTACTATACAAATGGGAAAGGAAGTTAGTCATGCTCCACTATATTGTTTATTTGGACATTGCTTAGCAACTTTGGTCTTTGAAGAAACATCACTTCTGCAACCCCATCTACCTACCCAACTAGTTCACCTAACATTTTTTATTCCTTCTTGGAGGGTGCACTTGGACTTGCAAACCCTTTGTATGCCCTTTTCTTTTTCATTGGCTTTTTGCTTTCATTTCCTATCTAATGCTACCCTTATTCATTCCAAGGCCCCAGATTAAGCAGTTGGGAACCTTAGTTTCTCTACCTAGCTACTGATCTGCCAAGATTAAACAGTTTGGACAGATTTCTTTCTCTATTCTACGACATAAATTGAAAACATGGCATGATCCAGATTAGACTGTTGGGTCATCCATAAACTTTTGTGAATATGCAGGCCTATATACACCTTCTCTTTTCTTGTAAATATGGAACCTTTGTGGCAGCAAAAATGGAGCATATTTGGCACTTATATTTGCCAATCATGAAATATGAAACCTATTGGTATAGGTATCCAACACACCCGATTGGTCCATGATCTCTATTTAAAGAGAATGGAGGGTAATTTGTAGGATAACCATTCAGCTTATGTAAATTTTCATTATTTTATTTATAAATTTCTTGAAGTGGCTACGTTGGCTCAGACCGTGGACTGTTTCCCTCTTTGAGGGGTTTAACCACATCAACAATACTAGTGTATTGATCTGTGATCTGTTTGTGAGTGGTTTCGTTTGGTGTTCTATGTGAGGAACTTACCCTTTAAATTCCTATTAAAACTAGAATGTGAAATTGTGGGTCTAAGAAAGGATCTTGAGAAATTAAAATCTCTCAATCTTAGATTTGCTAAAAGATTAGAATCCTTAAATGAAATTGTCAAAGTGCAGTGTTCTCCTTTGATAAAGACAGGTCTTGGATATACTGAAGAAGAATCTCAATCACAAAATCCGTCAACCTCCACTAAAAGCTATCTTAATGTAGCAAAGAGGAGTGAACAGTTTGACAATCATCAGTAAAGGCATAAAGCAGATCACCAGGTAAATCAGTCTCAATTTACTTCAAGGATGAATAGAAGCCACAACCAACCTCAGGTAAATCGTACTCAATTTGCTTCATAGACAAATATCATTAGAAACTACAATCACCAGGTTAGTAGATGTTGGGCACTAAAGAAGGTATGTTATTTTCATTTACCTTGTTATCTTTTCTTCAAAATTCACAACCTTTTCACATCATGAGCTAAGCATATGGTAGAAAAATATGATAAAATCTAGAAGGTTTATATGTAATATGAAATAACTAATAATTACCCTTTTTCTATGCAGAAAGAGGAGAAAACAGAGGACTATCATCCCAAAGGAAAGAACGAGACCAAGTTAACTGGTGTCCCTTTGGTAGGGAATTGGGCTCAAACAAGGCGATCCAAATTGGAGTGTAACAATTGGAAAAAGGAAAAGGAGATCTCTAATCAGCGCAAAAGAAGAAGATAACTGCAAATTAACAGCTTGACAAATCCCTCAGGATCCTTTGATCCTGAGGGATCACTATCTTAACAATCCTTTACATTGTTGATATCGCTGTTTGGCTGTTATAAAAAGGGGTAGCACTGTTAGCTTGGGGGGGGAGAAAAAAATTGTTATTTTTATGAAATTTTCCTTGGCACTTGAACTTTGATCATTGACTCTCTTTGAAGAGCGAGTCCTTATAACTCAGTTTCATATTTTAATATAAAAACTTGGTTTTTTTTCTATCGTTGATTCTGGAGTAGCCTAAAGCAGTGAGTCCCTGGAGGCTAAGGGCCCAGCCCTGGTGGATCACTTGCTCCTGTATCACATTTCTGATTCATGTGTGGTTTGATTTATTTCTTTTAGTCTTCTCACTAATCTGAAGTGCTTTACTGTTTTACATATCGGCTTTGTTATAATTGATTAAATATTATTGTTACTTACAACAGGAATGCTATGTTATCATTCTAACTCTGCAGCACATTATTGCTCCTTTTGACCAATCATATAGCATTGTTGTTCCTTACAGATTACAAATTAACCATGATGTATATTCTTAAATCGGTACTACTATATGATTTATTCTTAAATGGTGACTACTGTTTATTCAGAATCTCTATTCTGTTACCATTGTTGTTGTGAAACAATTACTGTTCCAAAACAATTGCTGTTTCGTTACAGTTGCTGCTATTTTATAGCTGTGATTCATGTGTACTGTATCGAGCTCAGATTACTGTTCCTTTTACTAACTAAGTGTGTTGCATGTTTAACTTGGGTAGTTGTACATTCAGATTTCAATTGCTGCTCTATACTTTATTTTTGAGAGTTTGCTGTTCAAATCGAGAGTGGTTACTTAATTCCTGTAGATTATAATTATTGTTGCATTCATTTCCATAGGTTAAGGTGTTGCTGTTCAATCTTATTCATAAAGATAGTTTATGTTCCATTTCTTTCCATTTGAAGATCATCATTTCTCTGGTGTGCATAAGGTTTGAAACTGTAGTGAACATTGACATATACTATCTAGTTCCCAGTTTGACGACCCTTTTGTTAGGTTCCTATACCAATAGGTTTCATCTTTCATGATTGACAGTGGAAGGGCTAAATATGTTCATAATTGCAGGCTGCAAAGGTTCCATATTTTGTATACATGCTACAAAAATTTAAAAATGTAAAGAGGGTATGCCTTAAAAGAATAATCAAAAGGCAAAAAAATCAAGTGGTCAAGAGAAAAGTGAAAATGAACCCCAAACTAAAGACCAGGAAAGTGGCCAGTCAAAATGCCACTACTATCTTTTGAGCAGTATCATGCTCTGCAAATACTGCTGCTAATCACACTTAATGGGTGGCCCAACAATCTAAACTGGACCATGCCATGATTAAATTGCTTGCTGCAGAATAGAGAATTTTCCCTGACCAAATAGCTCAAGCTTAGCAGATGACTAGCTAGGTAGAGAAATAAAGGTGCCCAACTACTTAATCTGGGGCCTTTGAAGAAATAAGGGTAGGTTTTAGATAGGAGGGCAGTCAAAAGAAAAAGAGGAAAATCAGGGTCTGCTAATTCAAGTGCACCCACCTTTGAAGAAATATGTTAGGATTACTAGGATGGGTAAGTAGTGCAAGGTTGCAGAAATGGAGAGCCATCACCAATTGGCTTATTAAGTGCAAAAACTTATGCCACTCAGGGTATTGGCATCAAAAGCAAAGAGTGGAGGACAAGCATTGGAAGCATGTCTAATTTCCCCTATTTTTCCCCAAAACTTCATCTTACTAACACCCCCAAGGACCTTGAGATCTCCTCAGGTGTCCAGTTCCACTTCATTGCATCACAAACTACTTGGTCAAGCCATGAAGTGCAAACATGAAAAGAAGCCACATTTTTTGTGTAAAACATATTTTTCATCATTTCATTTATCCTCAAAATCCTAAGTTAAGTTTACCTATTAGAACTTGGCTTTACCCCTTCATTCACCTCACAAAACCATATTAACCACTAATATATTATTTAGCTCCCTAACTCCCCCCTTTTTTTTCCTAATTCTATTAGAATCTATGAAAATTTCCCAAAAAATATCTATAAAGACCCTCCCCCTAGCACTATAGCTATACACCCTTCTCTGGGAAATATCAACCTATCTGGGGTTGGTATTAGCCCCTTTTCCCCTAAAAACCATAGCTTCTTTCAAAAAGCTATGGTTAAAACCCAAAAATCTGACACCACCTCCCTCATTTACCCATGTCCCCCTTTCTTCCGCCCTAAACCCGTTTTATTATAAGGTTTTGAATAAAAAACATTTAATAAAATGTGCGTTTTACCCGAAAAAACCCATAACCTAAAGTTTCTACCCCCCGCGCCCGATTTAATTAAAATCAAATTAAATATTGGGCGGGCCCCCTGTGTATTAACACAGCATCACATCTGCTTTACCACCCGCCGCACGATCTCCCGCCCCGCCCATCCAACGGTGGGCGGTCAATCTTGCACAGAACCTGCCCGACCTTTTGCGTCTGGGGGATGGGCGGTATTGCTGCCGTACCCCTGCCATGCGTCAGGCGCCCCATGGTGTTCACTGCCCCCCTCCTCCAAACCGCTTACCGCCCTAGGCCCCTCCAGGGAGACCGCTTACCGCCTTCCCCCCCGCGTTGACGTCACGCCCCCGTCAGCGTGACGTCACCCCTCCTTGCCGCCCCCAAGCCTCCACGTCGCACCCGGGCACTGTGTCACCCTGTCCACTCGGGCACCGTGTCACTGCCACCTGGGCACCCACGTCAGCGGCCATGTCACCCATCCGTACCCGGGCCCATGATGACATTAGCATGACGTCATCACAAAAAGGCGCCAATATGCCAAAAATGCATAAAAAGGAGAGAATTAACCGTTATTTCGCATTGTTTTTTACGATTTCTGGAGCTCCTTTGCATGCGAAATTCAACCTACAATGGTCAAAAATCAAAAGCTACCCACCAAAGTTGTTGCTGCCTCCATTATCAACCCAAGTACCTGCAATTCCTACAATTCGACCGGTGCAAACGCCTCCTACGCCATTAAAACCAGGTATTTGCCACAGACATCCTATGTACCCACTATTCTCCGTTGCTATCCTTATTTCTTGCATAAAGAACTCAGTCAAAAGCTCCACATTGATAAAATTCACCACTGAAATATACTTAAGAAACCAATAAAACCCCTGTGCGACAAAAAAATCTTGAAGAAACCCGTGCCCTCTGTAAAATTCACAATTTCACCACAAAAAGAAAGTGAAGGAGCCGAGCTACCGGCTAGGAAACTAATTTAACATTTCCTTCACCCCTGCTAAAGGAATTCTCTGCAGGTAACCAGCTAATTAGCTCAAACACACTCCGGTTCTTCAAAACAAAGTGCCCCACAGATTCATTAAGCCTGTAACAGCCTCCTTGCACTGCCAAACTGCTCACTGCAAACAAAGATCAGTAAGCATTCCTCAACATTCACATCAAGCTTGAAATACAGTAAGCATCCAGCTAAAACCAGACAATGGCCACTCCAGCTACTCTGGATGTAGTGCCTATAAATCCACCTAACAGAGAACTAGAAGCTATGCCACTGGTGGACAATGATGCCCTCATTACAGACTTTGTGGCAGAGAGAAGTCACTTGCAAACATATTGCCAGTTAAGAAACAGTCACTTGGACAACAGTGACTTGTATGGCATCTGGGAATCTAATCTGCCCACCTACTTCCTACCTTCTGTGAACATTTTCCCTGAAGTCATCCACCTCTGTGCAGAAAATTATGACCAGAAACTCAGGGCTGTGAAGTCTCCATCTGGGAGCATCCTCTTTTATATAACTCCAGAGTCCATCAACCAGATGCTGAACTACAAGCAGACCCAGCTGCTATACCCCTTCTCCATGAACTACTTGCTAGATGAGGGCTCCAAACTCTCTAGCACAGACATTGCTGCAATAGCCAGGAAATTCATGAAGGCAGACTGCCAACCTTCTGGGCCACCTCCCTTTTCTTATGGAGATTTCAATGAGGTTGGCAAGATTCTGGTAGACATGCTAACCTCTGTGCTGGGGTTCACTACAAATAAGCATGTTGATCTAACTGTGCTAGTCATGCTCTCTGCATACAGCCTTGTGAAGCCCCCTGCTATGAAGTATAATTATGCCAAATACATTGCCAATAAGATACATGATCAATTGTCAAGACTGAAGAGGGAGGCAATATTCAAATATTCTTTATACATCTATCACCTATTCTTGTACTACCAAACATATTGCTTCCAGTGCTCAAGAAGCTAGACTCACAGGGTGAGAGGAGGTCTGTTATCTTCTGGTCTTCAGTCTTCCACCAAGTCCAGAATTCCCCCTACTCATACTGTGAATTCATTGTTTGTATATCCAATCACATGCCTCTTAAAGAGGACTCCTCCTGCCAGATTGTCCAAGGATATGCAGAAAATCTTGCAGCTATCTAGGAGTTACAAGATAGGTGATTGGTACTTGTACCAAAATCACACAGTCATCAGAATCTATGGTTGTGAGCTCTGTCCCTACAGGCTCCCAAAATATGTGCCTATGAGGTTGTTTGCCCAGGAATACTATAGACAACTCATAAACTATGATCTGACACACTTCCACAGTGCCAAGAAGAAAGCCAACCTAAAGTTCAGAGACCACCTAGGCCCATTTGTCATGAACACGAAAAATGGTTAGCAAGAAGCTGATCAAATACTATGGCAACAGCTCAAACTCAAACGAAGCTTCTGGTGGGTCCCTTATGACTATGAAGGTTTCATCAGTGCTAGGAGGGTCAAGTATAGGCTGCTAGCCTATAAGCATTGCCCATACCCACAAATACAAC
>APFE030957063.1:29577-65017 GCA_000404065.3 Pinus taeda | reverse complement strand
GGAATGGGAAATTTATCTTTAATAGTGAGCTTGTTGAGCTCCCTATAATCTGGACACATGCGCCATGATCCATCCTTCTTGTGAACCAATACTATTGGAAAAGAGAAAGAACTTTGATTAGGTTGAATTATACCAGCCTTTAGCATTTCTGTAACCATACGTTCAACTTCATTTTTTTGGGCATAGGGATATCTATAAGGCCTAATGTTTGGAGGAACACTTCCTGGAATCAAATGAATAGCATGATCATGATCACAAATGGATGGGAGGCCTTTCAGAATCTCAGATACCTTGCAATGATTGTCCAAGACTTTTTGGAGATCTAGAGAAATATATGATTTTGATGTGGGAACTTCTAGTGAGCATAACTGTGAAATTATGACTCGTGGTTCTTTCTTTAGAATTTGTGTCATTCCATTAGAGTTGATTATCTTTCCTGGTTTCCATGCGATACCCCTTAATTAAACTTCCTTTCCTTCTGAAGAAAATTTCATGAAAAGTTCTTGAAAATTAAAAGCTATTGTACCCAAGGATTGTAGCCATTTGACTCTTAGTACAACATCATCACCACCCATTGGAATGGAAAGAATTGGGCTATTCAATACATATTCTCCCATGGATAGCTTGATATTATGACACTTTCTAGAGAAATTTATGGTTCCTCTACTTGCAACCATCACTTAACACTCTGGTGTTGGATATAGGAAGAAATCCAATTCCTTGGCTATCTTACAATGAATAAAATTATGGGTATTTCCCAAATCAATCAGCATTATTACCTTTTTCTTCTTGATATGTCCTTCTATATTGATAGTTTGAGAAGTGGTAATTTTGGCTAATGCATTACAAGATATGGTCGGATTCATTTCTTATTTCCCTAAGGTTTTCTCTTTATGTATGTCCTCTTCTTTTGGCATTTCTTTTTCTTCCTCCTGTTCACAATCTATGTAAAATAATTTCTTCTTAGCACGCTTATGACCTTTAGTGCATTTTCTATCACAACTATAACAAAGCCCTTTTTCTCTTTTTTCTTCTATTGTGGAGTCAACCTTGTAGGTTGTGGAAGGCTAGGGGCAACAACACTTCCATCTTTATAATTGTGAGTGGTAGGCTTCCTTGTTTCCATAATTTTGCTTTCCATTTTTCTTTCCAACCTGAATGCCTCTTCCAGTGAATCAAGTTCCCAAAGGTGAATATCATGTTAGATGTTATCCTTTAAAGTCCCTCTGAACACATCAATCCTCTGCTCCTCTGGAATATATTTTACCCTTACATTCAATTTTTGGATGTCCTCAATGTGCTCCATCATTGAACCCTTTTGTTTGATATTTATCAATTGGCTAAAAAAAGTGTTTCTTTTTGTATCCTCATAATGTGCTATCATTTCATCCATAAAAGTCACCCAAGTGACAATTTGTTTACAAGAGAAAAGCCATCGATACCATACAAACTGCTTTGGTTCCAAATATAAAGTTGCAATGTGTACCTTTTGTGTGTTTTGCACATTATGGAGATCAAAATATTGCTCCATCTGTAGTATCCATGTTACGAGATCCTTGCTATCAAACTTCCTCATATCGATCTTTGGAACATGGTGGGTCTTCGATCCAATGTTAGGGTCTATGAAATCATGATTAACATTTATTTTTTTCTCATCATGAGTTTCTTTTAATACCCTTTTGCCATTAGTAAGCATTTCTTGTAGAAACTTTGTCAAATTTGTCTTCAATTCTTCCATGTTGCCTTTATGTTTTTCTTCTAAACCATCCATCTTAGCTCCGTGCCTTTCTTTAAACCATCCATCTTATCTTCCATGCCATGCGTCTTAGCTTCCACTTCATTCATATTAGCTTCTACACCTTTCTTTAAACCATCCATCTTAGCTTCCATTACTTTTTGTGAGAGTGAATTTTGTTGCACTTGGTCTCATAATTTTGATATATCATGTTGCATTTCTTCCTCTTCTTCATGAGTCATGCTAGATATTTAGGTTGTTTACTAGGTGTTTCCATTTTCTTTTTTCGGGGCATAAATTAATGATAATTATGCTTCACTATGCCATTTGAATTCCTTCAAACTATTTTTTCAAAACAAACTTATGCAAAATGAAACAAAAAAAACTACACACCTTTTTTCACTTTGTAGGAGCTTGATATTTTATCTAATGCATCTCTAAAATTTCAGATCTCCAAGGTCTGAAATTGTGAACTGTGGTAGGCCTTTGAGTCCTCTTTCCAACTTTACCATTTTGATCGAAATTGGATTCTCCAAGAAAGCATTATGCCCAATCTCCCAATATGAACTGATTATACACTCTTTCAGTAGAGCGAACTTGTACGAAGTGAAACGACAGATTGTTTCAACCTTCGGAACTAAAAAAAATGCACCAAAAACTATAGTCCATCCTCTTTCTATAACTTCTTATGAAATTTCAATCTGATATTCAGAGAGAAAGTTATGATTATTTTCCCAAGGTCATCTATTTGGGATGTAATTCAAGAGCTTGCAAAAACCCTAACTTCCTTGGATCATATCTTTGAAAATATAGCAAAAAAAGACCTAAAATTTGGACCCAAAGATCTCACGATCTTGGCTTAAATAGGTTTCTTTTTTAATGTCTGAAATGTTGCAATTTTTTTTTTTTAATAGAGAAAATTCCATGATGGCCTTTTTCAGAGTAGCGAAACTCTAGAATCCAAAGCTTTGATAGCAAATGTTATGAAACCAGGTCAGAAAAAGATAGAAAAGATAGATCAACGACATAGAAATCATCCTCTTCGAGGGGAAAACCTCCTTTACATTACACAAATGAAAAATTCTTCGATGATACAAATGACAAAAACCTCCTTTCTATATATAGGAGTTTAAGGAGTCACAATATAATCAAAGCTGACATAACAATAATAATATAAGAACACAAAAATAACAATAGTGGGCTTCTATGGGACAATAATAAGAATATCGAGACAATAGGCACATAACAATCACAATAAATGCTACAACGACAATAGTAGTGGGGGAATCACTAGTATTATAGGGAACTAACACAAGTCCATCTTCTGCAAGCATGAGAAGATAAAAATTCAGAAATTTAAGTAAAAACTATGAGCAAAATGAAGCTGAAAGTAGCGAAGGTTTAAATTCTTTATATGCTTTGTTTTGTCATGTATATAATCTAATTCATTTTTAAGATGTTGTTATAGAAGAAAAATGGGTTGTAGTAATGTATCAAGAAATTGAAGCAATAGAAAGGAATGACACATGGGAGTTAGTGGACATTCTAGAAGGAAAAGAAGTCATATGTGTCAAGTGGGTGTATAAGACCAAAAAAATGTTGAAGGAAAGGTTGAAATGCATAAAGAAAGGCTTTGTTTTCTAAAGGATACAAGAAACAACACAAAAGAGTTTATGCAAAATAATTTGCACTAGTTACAAGAATGGAGACAGTGCACACAATGTTGTCAATAGTTGCACAACATAGATGGAAGGTGTACCAAATTGAAGTGAAGTCGGCATTCTTGAATGGAGTTCTGAAAGATGAAGTATATTTGGAGTAGCCACCAGATTATGAGGTTCATGGCCAAGAAGATAAAATGTATAGGTTGAAAACACTCTTTATGGGATGAAGCAAGCACAGTGTAAATGGTACAAAAGGATAGATGCATATTTGTTGGACAATGGCTTTGACAAATGTGGCGGTGAGCCTACTCTCTACATAAAAGAGAGTAATGATAAGCTTATTATTGTTATTTTATATGTAGATGATTTGATTTTCACTAGGAGTAAGGAAATCCTCATTGTTTATTTCAAAGAAGTAATGAAAGTGAGTTTGAAATGAAAAATTTAGGGTTGTTAAGGTTTTTGGGCATAGAAGTGAGGAAAAAGAAAATAGAATCTTTATCTGTCAAGAAAAGTTTGCCTCAAACGTTTTGAATAGGTTTAATATGCAAGGCAATAAGATTGCAGTAACTCCTATCATGGGGTTGAAATTGAACAAGCAAACTGTAACAACAAGAAAGATTATAACATCCAAGGACACTGTAACAATAATGTTAATCCAACATTATACAAAAGTATGTTTGGTAACTTGATGTATTTAAAAACAACCAGGTTTGGTATAATGTATGCAATGAGCTTGGTTTCATGATTCATGGAGACTCCAAAGGAGACACATTGGTAAGAAGATAAAAGAATACTAAGTTATGCCAAAGGGACAAAAGAATATGGTACTTTGCACACTATTACAAGTGATTTCAATTTGGTTGGTTTGAGATACAATGATTTGGTAGGAAGTGATGATGATAGAAAGAGCGTGTCAACCTATGTATTTCACATGGTTTAGGGAGCCATTTCATGGCCTTCCAAGAAGTAACCAATATTATCTCTATCGACAACAAAAGTTTAATATGTTGTTGTAAAAGTAGTAGCATGTCAAGTAGTTTGGATGAGAAGAATGTTGAAGGATTTATGGTAGGAACAAGAAGGAATGACAACTATTTACTGTGACAACAATTCTACAATTGCGTTGTCTAAGAATTACGTTTTCCACAAAATGAGCAAACACATTGACACTAACTATCATTTCATTAGAGATTTGATTAACATTGGAGAAATTATTTTATAGCATTGCAGATCACATGAGTAGTTCACATACATCTTCATAAAATCATTGGCAAGAGATAGTTTTGTTCGCCTAAGAGATTTTTTGGGTATGGTGAATTTTGGTGGTTGTCATTAAAGAGGGAGTGCTGGAAAATTACTCCCAACCACCTCATTTAATGATTCACATGAGTCAATCTTAGAAAGTATGCGAGAAGATTTAATGTATCAGTTGAAGGAATGTCAAATAAATGTTTTGCAAGCTCAAGGATGCAAACTTTGTGACAGGTAAGCTGAGTTATTACTGTGCAGTAACAGAAACTACAAATAATTAATTTAAGGTGACTCACCACCATAGCGTTTCCTTTTATATTTTTGTCCTTTTATAGAAAGTTAATTTCACTACACAAGTCATGAAGTTTATAGATTTTGATATTTCTATGTTAATGTAATAACATACATTTTTAGTGTAGCAAAGAAGAAGATAAGGGCAGAGAAGTTGACGAGGTCTACAGACCAGTGGAGAAAAATAGCAAAGAGCAATTTTACAGGCTGATACATTCTGTTATAGCACATATCAAAGTGTTGTTAAAGTGTGTAGAATTTATGTCTTTCACAGTAGTGAATGAGCTGCTCAGTTTATCTTTGTAATTATTTTGCCTCCATAATATCTTAATACAAATTATTTTTCAGTTTTGTTACACAATACTTTGTTTTACTATAAATTTATAGTGTGTTGTTACTCTGAGCCGTTTTTACTCTGTTGTATTGTGTGTTGTTTCTGCACATAAATTTTCTGGGTTATTCCTCTTTGCCTCAAACACAAACAATTCAAATAGATTCTTTTTTTTACCATTTATATATAATATTAAAACAATATTAAAAGCTTGAAAAATGTGGGAAATGGGTGGAATAGTTGTGCTAAATGTGCAGGTTTTAGTGTTTTACAAAATCCTTTTCACACCTTAACACCTTTGCATACATCATCATACAATCTTTCAACACTGCCCTTTAATCCTAACCAAACACATATAATTAAATTTCATGAAGGGATATCGCATTGTGTTATGTACCTAATAAATTAGTTCCCAAGTGATCATGATTAGCTTCAAATTGTCGAGATATTTGTGTCTATTTTTCAGTACTTACTTTGAGAAATTTTATCTTTCACTTCAATTACAAGAATGATTGTTGAAAATTCCCTTTCCTTGGTTCATAAAATTAATTGTTCAAATTCCTATCATCCACTGAATTTTGAAGACATGGATGGTTTTTTATTCTTGTAGTTATTGTTTATCGCGATGTTCCTACATGGTCCTTTTATAGGTATTAGATGGGCAGTGAAATTTCTAATACATGGATTCTTGTACGAACCGATTGCCTTCTTTTTCCTGTCATTATTATTTTTTCTTTCTAAAACTAATCAATATAAAATAAAATAAGATTGTATGTATATTAAGAGATAGATGCATTAATGAGTGGGTGAGTGAAGTAGGTTGTGTACCATCATATAGTCTCGATGATCAAGTGAAGTGAAGCAAGCATGCACGGTTGTGTGAGAGGCATGGGACATCACATCAAAAGTCGGCACATGACATCACATCGCAAGCCAAACAATTTGGCATTCAGCTCAACAAAACTTGCAGGCACATGAGTGGGAGAAGCGAAGTTGTGTGGACAAAATCACCAAAGGGGTGGACATTAATAAAGGTGTTTAGGTAGGCATTACAACTCATGAAATAGGCACTACTGCTAAATAAATGTATATATGATAATTGGTTTCATAGAGAATTTATAAAGGGAATTTACTTTCATACCAATCAATTATTTTATTGTTAATAATTGACTTTAAAAGGTGCATGCCGGAATGCACTAAATGAGAGAAAAGTAATGGAATTCAACGTATTTTACTTCAATCATAACATATTGGTAAATGTAGTTTATTTCAAACAATATTGTAGAAACAATGTGGCTAATTAGCTTAGGAGAATTTTCCACTATTTGGAACTTGTTGAGGGTAATTTGTTGTAGTTGTCGGCGCCCTTGTATGACACGCATGTACAAGTGCGCACACGCGTGTACTATAATATATATATATATATATATATTATTATATGATATATATTATATATATATGAAGTTGAGCCTTAATCACTGGCGTGTTCTTTCTTTTAGATGGCCTACATTTTTCTTCCTTCGTTTAGTCTAGAAAGATATTCTTTCATTCCTTCTCACTATTGTTCGAGAATTTAATCCTCTACTACCCAAGCACTTATCATAATGCATTAACCTCAAGGAAATTTAGTGGCGTGGGTAGAGATGGGTAATATGTGAAGGTATATTGGTGAGATGCACAAGTATATTAGCCATATGTGAAAGTATGGGTGATATATGCAGTAGATCATTATATGTGACACTACCTAATCTAGGTGGATGTTGGTGGCCACCCACCTATCCCAGTTGGACCCCCACAAGTGTCTCTTTCAGTTTTTCAGTTTGCTTATTTGTAGCACAACTTACTATTTTTAGTAGTTTTTCGGGTCCTGAACTTCCAAAGCCATTTTGAGGCCCTGAGTGACGTTTTTTTTGGAAATATGGGAGGAACTTGGGTCCATGGACCGATGTTTCTCTTCTGAACGTTGTAGTCCTTGGATAGATCTTTCTAATGAGCTATTGTGTGCATCAAACAGAGATCGTATGCCAAAGTTATGACGCCAGGAAGTTGATGTACCAATTTACCCGAAACAGGACCCATAGTTTGGCATTTAATCTCCTAGGGTTAGGTTTTCGGATGTTTAGGGTTTTCCACTGTTTCTCAATAATAAGTAGGCATGTGAGCTGCATTGTAACATAGTTCAAAGACATGTAGTCGCCACATCTCTTCTCAAAGATAAGCTACCATCGCCCTAGCTAGTTTCTTTCCATTTCTGCTTGTAAGCATATTTCAGTATCTTATAGTAATGAAATGAAGTATTATTTCCACTGCTCTCTATGTTTATGGTTATTTCTCTACTTTATTGCGCTCGTGTATAAATTTGCATCATTGGTATCAGAGCGGTCTACGCTTTCTCTGTTTTTCTTTGCATGTCCCCAACAAGGTCAAGATATAAGGAGTTAGGGCTTGAACTGGTCGAACCCTTGCAAGACCAGCCCCGAAAATCCCGAAGGCCTCCCATGGCAGATGAGAAGAAAGACAAGGGGGTAGGAGATCCTATCAAAATCTTGCTCGAAGAAGCCCTCGAGTGACAAAGGAATGTGATGATGGACAGCATTGCCCAGATCCTTCAGCGGCTACCCAGGGGTGACGCATCGGCTTCCAACAACTACTTTGGAAATGCCGCACCCTTCAAGGTATAAGTTAACTTTTAAATCCCCATATTTGAGGGTTAGATAGATGCAAATGTTGTAGATAAATGGTTAAATCTGCTAGAAGGGTATTTTTCTGTTCATGATTTTTCCAGTCAGGAAAAGATTATTTTTGCTCTTCTTAAAGCAGCCCCCCACATCAAGGACTGGTGGGAAAACTATTGTGAGCAGAAGGATGAAAGTATGAACTCACTATTTTCAGCCGCTCCCACTTAGAATTCATTCTGGGATGCCATCAAGGAGTAGTACTACCCTGTCAAAAGCTATGAGGACAAATACATAAAGTGGACCCCACTGCGGCAGGGAAGGGACCAAGATGTGCCAAAGTTCACAAACATTTTTCATACCCTTCGCACATAGTTGGGTATCAAGGACTCTGAGCTGCATTTGGTACTCAAATACCACGACTGCCTACATAGATACATCAAGAATGAGATGTAGTTCTTGAACATCTCCTCACTCAGCACGACATACCGATACGTTATCAAAATCGAGCAAAAGTTTAAACAGAAGAAGCGAGACTTTGGATATGCAGATCTGAAGCAAGGGAAAGGCTTCCCCAAATAATAGAACCTAGGACAATGCCAATACGGGGCAACCCAAGATAACCTGTCGAAGTTGCAAGAAAAGAAAAACACCACGAATTCAAAGAAGGACAAAGGAAAGTGGTGCAAGTTCCATAAGAGCCCCACTCACAACACAATTGAGTGTCGTACCAAGTAGTCGCTAGTGGCCAAGTTGAAGGCTTCAGAATCAAATATATCTTCCAACCTTGAGTTAGAACCTGACAAGGGGAATGGCAAAGGGAAGTAGATCATTGATGTGAAGCCCAATGCCACTGTTGCCATCACCAAGATCTAGAAGAATGAGCCTGAAGATCTAGAGGAGGGGGAGCGACATTTCAACTCATAAATGTGGGTGAAGGGTTCATTGCCGCAATTCATTATTGACAGTGGAGCCCAAAGAACCTCATTTCAGCAAAGATCATGAAGGGGTTGGGCCTATTGACTACACCACACCAACATAGTATTGGTTGGCTTCATCAAGGATGAGATCTCCAAGTTTGCTAGTAGTGCCGCCTTCCCTATGGCATCAAACCCTTCACAAATGAGGTATTGTGTGATGATGCACCTATGGATGTTTGTGATGTATTATTAGGCCAACCATACTTATGGAGGTGACATGCTGTGTCTGAGTCAAAGCCTCGCATTGCCATTGTGTATTTGTGCAATTCATCATACACGATACCAAAGGTAGCCCCACCTATCGTCACCTCTTCGATCACTGCTAAGAAATGCTGCAAGCTCATCTCTTAGACTAGGAAATTCATTTTCTATCTGGTTTGCTCCCAACGTAAGGGGAATATTGTTGCCACATCCATGACCCCCGCGAAGGGATCCTCCATGCAGTAGTAGCAACAGATAGATACGGTCATGAAAGAACACAGGAACATCTTCTCCTCACCCACAGGGGTACTGTTGCACTTTCAGGTCAAGAATTCATTCGATTTGACTTCTAGAGCACCTCTACCCAATGGGCTGATATATCACTGCTCCATTCTGAAAAATGACAAGTACAAAAAGTGACATGGTGCTTACACCAGTACCAAGGCTGTGGGAATAATGCTTTGGAGCACAACATTCCCCCGTTCCTTCACTTTCACTGAGTGTTCAATGTGGATCGCCCTCTACCATGCTTCCCACCATTAATGGACACATCAGATATTGTAGAACAACTCACTAGGGACCAAGTTCAGCAGATGGAGGAACTCAACGCAATGGGGACCATTGCTTCCTAAGGTGGGAGGAATGATCTAGGTGGATGTTGGTGACCACCCACCTATCCCACTTGGACCCCCACAAGTCTCTCTTTCAGTTTTTCAGTTTCCTTATTTGTAGCACAATTTACTATTTTTAGTAGTTTTTCGGGTCCTGAACTTCCGGAGCCGTTTTGAGGCCCTAAATGAAGTTTTTTGGGAAATTGGGAGAAACATGGGTTGTCGATCTAAAGTTGGTATTTCCAATGTTGTAGTCCTCGAATAGATCTTTCTAACGAGCCATTTTGCATGCTAAACAAAGATCGTATGCCAAAGTTACGACCCCGGGAATTTGATGTACTAATTTACCTGAAACAAGGCCCATAGTTTGGTGCTTCATCTCCTAGGTTAGGTTTTTGGATGTTTAGGGTTTTCCATTGTTTCACAACAATAAATAGGCTTGCGAGCCTCATTGTGACATAGTTCAGAGGCATGTAGCTGCCACATCTCTCCTGAGAGATAAGCTACCATTGCCCTAGCTAGTTTCTTTCCATTTCTATTTGTAAGCATATTTCAGTATTTTACAGTAATGAAATGAAGTATTATTTCTACCACATCTCTATGTTTATGGTTATTTCTATACTTTATTACATTCCTATATAAATCTATATCAGTGGTATTAGAGAGGTTTGCTCTTTCTCTATTTTTCTTTGCATGTCCCCAATGAGGTCAGGATATAAGGAGTTAGGGCTTGAATTGGTCGGACCCTTGCAAGACCAGCCCCGAAAATCTTGAAGGTCTCCCATGGCGGATGAGAAGAAATATGAGGGGATAGGAGATCCTATCAAAATTTTGCTTGAAGATGCCCTCAAGCGACAAAGGAATCCAATGATGGATAGCTTTGCCTAGATCCTTCAGCGGATACCCAATGGCGACGCATTGACATCCAACGGCTACTTTGGAAACGCCACACCTTTCAAGGTACAAGTTAACATTGAAATCCCCACATTCAAGGGTCAGATAAATGCAGATGCCGTAGATAAATGGTTAAATCTACTAGAATGGTACTTTTATGTTCATGGTTTTTCCAGTCGGGAAAAGATTATTTTTGCTCTTCTCAAAGAAGCCCCCCGTGTCAAGGATTAGTGGGAAACCTACTGCGAACAAAAGGATGAAAGTACGAACTCACTTTTTTCAGATTCTCCCACTTGGAATTCATTCCAAGATGCCATCATGAAGCAGTACTACCCTGTCAATAGCTATGACAACAAATACATAAAGTGGACCAAACTGTGGCAGGGAAGGGACCAAGACGTGCCAGAGTTCACAAACATTTTTCATACCCTTCACGCATAGTTGGGTATTAAGGACTCTGAGCTTCATTTGATACTCAAATACCATGGCTGCCTACACAGATACATCCAGGACAAGATGGAGTTCTTGAACATCTCCTTGCTCGGCACAACTTACCAATACGCTATCAAAATCGGGCAAAAGTTTAAACAGAAGAAGCGAGACTTTGGATCTGCGGATTTGAAGAAAGGGAAAGGCTTCCCTAAATCACAGAACCAAGGAAAAAGCCAAGTTGGAGCAACCCAACACAACTCGTTGAAGCTACAAGGAAAGAACAACACCACGAAGTCAAAGAAGGACACAAGAAAGTTGTGCGAGTTCCATAAGTGCCCCACTCACAACACAAGTGAGTGTCGGACCAAGCAGTCGCTGGTGGCCGAGTTGAAGGCTTTAGAATCAGATGCATGTTCTGACCCTAAGTTAGAACCCAACAAGGAGAATGGCAAAGGGAAGAAGATCATTGATGCGGAGCCCAACACCAATGTTGCCACTGCCAAGATCCAATTAATGAGCCCGAAGATCCAAACGAGGGGGAATGGCATTTCCACTCACAAATGTGGGTGAAGGGTTCATCCCTGCAATTCATTGTTGATAGTGGGAGCCAAAAGAACCTCATTTTAGTAGAGGTCATGAAGCGGTTGGGCCTACCGACTACACCACCCCCACAGTCGTACAGTATTGGGTGGCTTCACCAAAGACGAGATCTCTGAGTTTTTCAGTAGTGTCACCTTCCCTATAACATCAAACCCTTCACAGACAAGGTATTGCATGATGTTTCACCTTTTGATGTCTGTGATGTATTATTAGGCCAACCATACTTGTCGAGGCGACATGTTGTGTATGAGTCAAGGCCTCACACTGTCATTGTTTCTTTGTGTAATTAATTATACCGGATGTTGGAGGTAGCCCCACCTACCGCCGCCTCTTCGATCACTGCTAAGAAATTCAGTAAGCTCATCTCCCAGACTAGGAAATTCATTTTCTATCTGGTTCGCTCCCAAAGTAAGGGGAAGATCGTTGCCACATCCATGACCCCCGCAAAGGGTTCCTCCATGCAGCAGCAACAACAGATGGATATGGTCATGAAAAAACACAGGAACATCTTCTCCTCACTCACAGGAGTACCATTTCACTGTCAGGTCAAGTATTCATTTGCTCTGACTCCCAAAGCACCTCTACCAAATGGGCCGATATATCATTGCTCCATTCTAAAAAATGACAAGTACAAGAAGTGACATGGTGCTTACACCAGTACGAAGGCTGTGGAGAATAATGCTTTGGAGCCCAACATTCCCCCATTCCTTCGCTTGCACTGAGTGTTTAATGTGGATCGGCCTCTACCATGCTTCCCACCATTACTTGACAGATCAAATATTGTAGAACAACTCACCAGGGACCAAGTTCAGCAGATGGAGGAACTAAATGCAATGGGAACCATTACTTCCTGGGGGGGGGGGGGGAATGGTCCAAGTGGATGTTGGTGGCCACCCACCTATCCCACCTGGAACCCCACAATTATCTCTTTAAATTTTTCAGTTTCCTTATTTGTAGCACAATTTACTATTTTTCATAGTTTTTCAGGTCATGAACTTTCGGAGCCGTTTTGAGACCTTAAATGACGTTTTCTGGGAAATCTGGGAGCAACATGGGTCCATGGGCTAATGTTTTTCTTCCCAAAGTTATAGTCCTTGGATAGATATTTCTAACGAGCTATTGTGCGCGTCAAATGAAGATCGTATGCCAAAGTTAAGACCCCGGGAAGTTGATGTACCAATTTACCTGAAACGGGGCCCATAGTTTGGTGTTTCATCTCCTAGGGTTAGAATTTTGGATGTTTAGAGTTTTCCATTATTTCTCAAAAGTAAATAGGCTTGCGAGCCTCATTGTAACACAATTCAGAGGCATGTAGCTGCCACATCTCTTCTCAGAGATAATCTACCATCGCCCTAGCTGGTTTCTTTCCATTTCTATTTGTAAGCATATTTCAGTATTTTACAGTAATGAAATGAATTATTATTTCTGCTGCATCTCTGTGTTTACGGTTATTTCTGTACTTTATTGTGTTTTTGTATAAATCTGGATCACTACTTTATTCTCAAATACCTACCCTTCCTTGCTATTTAGAGCGAGATGCACATAACCAGCATAGGTCTATTTTAAAAGCTGATTTAACATGAGTTTAGAAGCATCTAATTTTTTCACTTGTAATTTTCTTTCATGAAACTATATTATTCAAAAATTTTGTATAGTTTATTATTTTTTATTTTATTTTTAAGTTTAAAAAAAAATATGGGCTAACATAAATAAAATTTCAACTTTAATGATAGATAGACAAGATTACACATCATACTAAACTGTAAAATAAACCTATAGGCTCAACAAAATTAAATCATTCTTAAGAAAGTGTGCAAAATGTTTTATATAATTGGCCGAGAACATCCAAAGGTAATTCTTTATATAATTCATTCTTAAAAGATTGATATAATTTGGAGACACATCTTATATAATATATATATATATATATATATATATTATAAATAAATATAAAAATGAATTTCAATTCATGACTTGTGAAGTTTCAGGTTTTAGGAAAAATGAGAGTCTCTGTGGTGAGATGGCTCTACTAAAATTTCAATATTGGAGCTGCCACTACCGAGGGAAACAAAATCTCCATGAATGAGTCAAGCTAGGCAAGGGGTGGGAGGTACCTATATCAACTCAGTCACGTGTGATTTCTTTTAGTCCATTGGTTTTGTTTGAAAGAATATGTCGTAGCTGCTTCCATAGGCTCCTCCCATTGATCGAGTTAGGCCCAACTATAAGTGTATGCCAACTCAATTGGATTATCTCCACATACAAGCATGCTTCCAAGTGGGTTGTCATCTTCATTTACATTAACAACATTGAAGAAAATTCCTTGGTAGCAAGTAATACAAGATCAAAGCGGAATGTGGATCTTTCACTATGTGAAGGAAGTTTACTTAGCACAACATATTCCACATATTGAAAGTTTTGCACAAGGAAATATACAATATTAATTGGAGATTTATTCATCATACGGTTTGTTTAGATAAAGCCCTGCAACCGCGTCAATTTTTGCATCATTGAGCAAAACAGTAGCACTTGGGCATCATTGAGCAAAGAGTAGCACAAAAATACAAAAATGTGAGTGCCAATACCAAACACTCACCAAAGGAATGGATAGTCACATTTTTTTTTAATGAATTTTGAGGAACTAATACCGAAAATAAAATCTCCCTCCACCACGCGAATTATGTCCCATCAGAGCTAGTTTCTCCAATAAAAAATCAAAAACAGATATTTCCAAAATATTATAAAATTATTTTTGAATTTACGGGAAAATAGAAATATTAATCATTTTCCCCAAACTTTATTCGAAAATATTATAAAATTATTTTTAAATTTACCCGAAAATAGAAATATTAAGCATTTCCCCTAAAGTTTAGTTAAAATTGCAAAAACACAGAAAATAAATGCAAAGTCAATGCACTTTGACCACTAGGCCAATGCTATAGTCCTTGGTGAGGCAGGGACTAATAAAGTCGAGAATTAAACTAATGTGGAGCACTTTTATTTGTCCTTTGAATTGAATAATAGTACTAAAAAAGTATTATTATTTTATGAATTTGGAACAATATTAATTAAAAATAATTATTATAATTATATTTATATTATTTATAATTTATTGTAACTTTGGAATGACCAAGTCCTCTTTAAATAATTATATTTTAAATTTTTTAAAATTCCAAATCAAATTATTATGAAGTTTAAATAAAAAAGCTTGATATTTTTTATTTAATATTTAAATATATGTTTGGTTTAAATTTGAAATTAGAGTAGTACACTATCAACCCGTCGGGTGTTATTCTTGGACATGACCATGATGTAAGCCTCACTAATTCCAAACATTCAAAAAAAATTGAATTAGAGTTAAATTTATATTATATATTACTATTCAATATTTTATTTTTTTAATTTTAAATATATAAAATTGTATAATTTTTATTTAAATTATTTATAGCACATAATATTCATATTTTTTATTATCTATATATGTTTTTTATCGAAACTTATGTAGGAACACAAAATAATATAGATGTAAACATAAACACAAATATGCAAAAGAAATAAAAAACTCCATTTCATTAATATCGAAGAACTGAAATATGCTTACATATAGAATGGAAATAAACCAACTTGGGCAATGGTCGCTTATCTATGAGAAGAGATGTGGCAGCTACATACCTCCAAACTGTGTTACAATGAGGCATGTAGGACTATTTATTATTGAGAAACAATGGAAAACTATAAACATCCAAAAACCTAACCCTAGGAGATGAAGCGCCAAAACTATGGGCCTCGTTGGGGTAAATTGGTACATCAACTTCTCGGGGTGGTAACTTTGGCATACGATTCTTGTTTGACGCACATGATATATCGTTATAAATATATGTCCAAGGAATATAAATTTTGACTGCAAACATGATTTGAAGGCTCACATTTTCCCGTTTTCCAAAAAAATGTCGTTTATGGCATCAAAACAACTCGAAAAGTTCAGGACCCGAAAAAATGCCAAAAATTGTAAATTGTGCTACAATTACGGAAACTGAAAGAAAAAATGATACAATGGTGGGGGTCAAAGTGGAATAGATAGTTGACCACCAATATCCACCTGGACTAGTCCCCCCTTTTAGGAAGTAATGGAGTCCATTGCGTTGAGTGCCTCCATGAGATGGGGAAACTTTTGTTGAACTTGGTCGCTGATGAGCCACCTGCCTTGGTACAAAAATTGTCTAGCTTTGACAACCGGATATAGTTCGATCTTCCACTGGAGAGTGTTCTTTATCTGCGTGTCCATGATCCGATTAGTTGGGTCTTGTTCCATGTAGTCTGGGTTTAGCTCCATTTGTGTGAGTTGTTTTGCAATGTCTAATGTGTCTAGTAATGGTGGAAATTATGGTCGAAGGAGGTCCACATTGAACATAAGGTGTAGCGCAAGGAATGGGGGAATGCTGAGCTCAAAAGAATTTTCTCCCACAACCTTGGTAATTATGTAAGGCCCATATCAAAGTGGTATAAGCCAAGGGAAATTTTAAGGATGGAAAATTTTCTTGAAGTTTAAAAACATTGGCAAATCCCACTAATCCCTAATATGCAAACTATAAAATGTTTATTGATATATTTGTAAAATTATTCAAATTTATAATGATTTTATATATATTATCTATATTATGTTGGCAATTTTTAAGGTAAGATAATTTTATATTCTAAAATTTGGGTGAATCGTCTTTTATAAAATTGTTGATGAATCTTTTTTGTGGAAAAATCATGGAAAATTAGCCCACTAGGCGAACATTAGCCCCTAACATTTTCCATGGTATAAGCTTCTGATGTTCTCTAATAAGGCATTCTTTCTGCAGACTCAACCACACTTTGTCGCTCACCTGAAACTTGTGTGGCACCCAATGTTGATCATGTCACTACTTGTACTTGGTATTAGACTTCTTCAAGATATCGTGAACATGCTAGAGGATGTGCTGGATGCATTCAATAAATATGGTTTCTTTATCAACCTCGAACAATACATGTGTGGATTCTGTTTATGGAGTTACATGAGGCATGGAAACATCAATCAAATACAATGGTTGAAATCCTATACCCACTTGAAAGGGACTACGACCTGTCGAGCTATGGAGAGGTATGTTATAATTATGTTACACATAGGTAAGGCTCTCATCGTATGTCTGTAGATGCTTGGAGTTGTACATGCAGAGTATGTGCACTAACATCTTATTGATTACCTTTGCTTGGCCATCAGTTTGGGGATGGAATCCAGTTGACTTGGTGACCTTGGTGTCCAATAGTGCCCAGAGGCTTGATAAGAATGTGCTCAAGAAACTGCTATCCGTATTTGATAGAATGGTCTGCGAGATTCTGAAATGTACCCACACTCATTCAAGGAATATTTTGGCACTATCCTCTATTGTGATACTCTTCTTACAGGCCGCCAATATAGCCATCTTAGAAAAAAAATCCATGACCACAAATACACAGTAATTACCATGCTAGGGAGAAGGGAGGACAGACAGATAGTCCATGGAGATGGATTCCCAAGGGTAGCTGGGAGTTGGAAGAGGAGTGTATAGGCCTTTCTTCTTGATGGTTGGCTTGGAAATGGTGTAAGCAGTGCATGATCTGATATATTTCCCAACATCCTATCAAAGTTTTGGCCAATAAAAGGACTTTTGTAGTATAGGCACAGTTTTCTCCACACCAAAGTGTCCTATGACCTGACTGTAGTGCGCCTCCCAATCATCTTTGCATGCTCCCTTTAAGGAACACAAAGGTGGCCCAGGTAGCATAATAATGCATCATGGGGGTGGAAATAAATAACTTTCTTTCCATCCACTAGCATCTGGTATGTGGAGGTGAACTCTAGATCATTTTTGTATAATTGCAGCCAACCAGAGGTCTCGTGGCCACAAGATTTGAGAACAATAGTCAATGCTACAAATGGGGGCTGGTTGAGGTAGTCTACAACATGATTGGTGCTTCCCTTTTTTGTATTTAATGTTAAAGTGGAATTATTGTAGATATGTAGACCACTTCTAATGGTGATCTTTCTTCAACTTCCCTTGTGTCTGTATAAACTTAAGAGGTCAGTGATTAGCGCGGATGAATGTCTCCTTCCCTAGAATGTAATGCTTCCATTTCTGGAAAACATGCACAATGGAATAGATATCTTTATCATAGGTGGGGTACTTCTAAATTGTATTATAAAGTGTCTCAATATGATAGGTCATTGGATGCCTGTGTTGGGCGAGGATTGCACCAACATCATATTTAGAGCCATTTGTCTCAATTTTCAAATGGTTGTTGCAGGTTTGGAAATGTGAGTACTAGTGCAGAGAAGGTGAGGTGTTTCAACTGAACGAACACATGATTTTGGGACTCGGACTAGGAAAACATTTCTTTTGCTTCGCCCTTGGTAATATGACTCATAAGCCAAGTGATATGGGAGAAGCCAAACACCTATGATAAAAATTTGCAAGGCCCAAAAAGCTGTGAAGTTCTGTTAGTGGTTGGGGACATCCAATCATGAATGACTTGCATCTTAGTCAGATCCACGTATATACTTCGCTCATCTATGATGTAACCTAGATATTGGACCTAGCTCATGCCAAAGGTGCACTTCTCCAAGTTGGAACATATTTTTTGCTGCCATAGGGTTTGAAGGACCTGTCGAATGTGTTGTAAGTGTTCTTCCCAAATCTCACTGAAGATAAGGATGTCTTCAAGATAAACAACAATGAATGCATTGGTGAAGGTCTACAAGATGTCATCCGTTAGTCTCATAAAAGTAGCAGGGTCATTTTTCAACCCGAAGGGCATAAACAACCATTCAGAAAGGTCTTCCTTGGATTTGGAGGTGGTTTTCAATACATTTGCAGGCTCTATTGGAATCTGGTTGTTGGGTGTGTGTTAATAGGGGGATGAACCTACCTATGGTTTTGTACATCGGTTTTGCACATAGTTTTGGACATGGTTGTTTTCTTCCCATGGTATTTTGTTGATTCGGTCAAGGGAACTGTGGTTATGTTCTAATCTAGGGTTAATGGATTGGGGTTTATGAATGCTTCGACATGTATATATATATATAATATATATATATATATATATTATATATATTAATATATTGTAACATTGAAAGGAATGTAACGAAAAATCAATCTAGTAGTCCCGATTTTTGGATCCAGGAGAAAATATTTGTGTATATTTGATTTATGTTTTATGTTTTGGCCATTTTTTATTTTCTATTTTAAGAATTCATTTGCAGATAATTTATATACAAGGTTAAAACATACATCTAGTATAAGAGTTATTTCAACTCCAACGGGACACCTTTACTGTTGAGAGGTTTTGGTCGGGCTTGTTGTAGACATTGTTCAGTGGGAGATCCGTGGGATCAATTCTTATGTCAAAGAACATGGCGAGCAATGGAAAGATAGAGACCGAGAAATTAAATTGTTAGAGTTTTGAGGCGTGAAAGCTCAATATGGAGGATCTGTTGGTGGATCAAGATTTGTGGATTGTTGTAGATCTAGGCACGTCACCGATTGGAATATCGGTAGAATACTGGGATAAGTTGGATCAGAAGGTGAAGAGCACAATATAATTGTGTCTCTCAGATTCAGTATTGTTGAATTTGTGAGGGGGAGCTATGGAAAAGGATTTGTTGGATAAGTTACAAACTTTGTACCAATCTAAGTCTCCGGTAAACAAACTATTCCTACAAAAAACATTGTATAACCTGAGGATGAAGGATGGAGGCTCGGTGACAAATCATATGATAGCGTTTAATACTATGGTAAGTCATTTGTCATATGTTGATATTAGAATTTCAGATGAAGATAAGCGCACCAGTTTGTTGTGCTCTTTACAGATTCAAGCGATATTCAGGTTGTTTAAATAGGTAGTGTTGTCTACATAGATCCTCCCTCTAGCCTAATGAGTGGGTCTAACAACAAATGAGACAATCTACAAGACACTTTTATAAATCACAATCCAAATGAAAGAAAAGGAAGGAGACCTACTTCGTTCTGATGCTATAATGCACTTCTCTATTGAAGATCTTGATCACTTACTCCTTAGGATCAATCCTTACTTCTCATAGCATTTCAATACCTTCACAAGAGGCCAAAGACACAACAAGGCATAAAAGTGCAACAACATTATCGAATCTAATCCACTTAACATATCAAGGAACATTAAGATAAATGAAGCATTAACACAAGCATTTATGGAAAGTGAACGAGCAATTGTATATATTAATAAACAAAAGAGGAAGCATACAATATAGGCCTTGATGTTAGTAGCCCTCCAAAGATGAATCCTCTAGATCATGAAGCTTCTTGTCCTCTTTGGGAAAAATTTCATTTTAGGGATCAGTGCGAGTATCCAGGTAAAACTCGCACTGACAGCGTGAGGCTAATATGGTGCAACCTGCCATCAGCACGAGTAGGCAGTGTCATAGTTGTGTTGACCTAGAAATTAGGGTTTTGAACCCATTTTATCAGGGAAGTTTCAAGGAATGTTTTCATTAGATCTTCAGGGAGGATCTGGACTGCATATTAGGAATGTTACACTGCATAGTTGTCAATTTTTTGGCACTCTGGGTATGACATAGGGAAGTGCAATGTGTGTGACAAAATATTGTGTAACATGTAGCAATACAACTACCTTGAAGTTTGATGAAATAGTCTCATCATTACTATCGAAGGAAATGAGATGGAAAAATATGGAGAGACAAAATGGAGATGCCTTGTCTACACGAGGATTGTCCTAGAATAGAAACAAAAATAAGTCCTCGAGTGGGAGATATAAATCTCTAGGAAAATTTGTAAAGGTGGGTTGGAAATGTGGAAAGGAAGGGCACTAAAAAAATGATTGTAGATCTAAATCTACTGTGAAAGGAAAGGGATTTAATGATGATCCTTCTATAGAGGTGAAAACCACCTCATATGAAGGTGGGGATGTGCACTTGGCATCTTCTTTAAGTACACATGTAGATCATGAGGCATGGTTGATTGACTCAAGTACATCCTTTCACTTCACTCCCCATAGGGAGTGGTTCTGCAAGTATGATCAATATGATGGTGGTGATGTCTTCTTAGGGGATGAAAGGAAGGCCATAATTTTAGAATTTGGAAAACTAAATCTAAAGTTGCAAGGTGGAAGGATTAGAACACTTTTTGGTATTCTGTATATTCATTCATTTGCTAAAAATATGATTTATGTAAGAAAAATGGATGATACAGGTCTAAAAATAGTTTTCTAGAAATATACCTACAAGATGGCTTGGGGAGCAATAGTATTGATGTAGGGAGTTTGGGTTGGAACTTTGTACAAGCTTCTGGGTATCATTATTATTGATGGGTGCAATAGTTTTGTGGTTCCTGAAAGTGGAGCAAAAAATTTAGTGGTATCTAGAGAAAATAACATGCTATGGCATCAAAGCTTGGACATATTAGAGAGAAGAGCCTTCAGATATTGCATGGTAATGGTATGATATAAGGTATGTCTAATTTCTCTCTGGATTTTTATTTCTATAAACATTGTGTATATGGAAAGTAGAATCAAGTGAGTTTCTCCTCATGTTCTAAAAGGGAAAAAAGGATATTAGAGCTTGTGCACAATGATGTGTTTGGACCTGTGTTAGTTTCATCACTAGGTAAGTCTATGTACTATCTCTCATTATGATGATCCGTGAACTGTTAGGGAAGTAGTGGATTCAAAGGATGTTGTTGGTAGTGTTGGACCCACCAACATGTTAGGGGATCTCCCCGGTAAGAAGTCCCAACTAGACCTCAGACTGTTTGGAGTAGAATTCGCAGTAGTGCATCGTACGATATTGTCTTGACTGCAGTTGTGCGTAGAGGAAAGTAAGATGTCCCTATTTGTAGCAATTGTGTGACATGCGTAGCAAGCGAAGGAAGGTACATGAAGGGTTCTAACACACAGAAAGTGAGGTGAGTGTGTCCCTTGGAAATCTGTGGAATAATGTGGCTTGGAAGGGAACACATGAGCAAAGATGCATCAAAAACTAGAAAACAAGTAAGATAACAATCCAAAGTGATGGTTAAACCAACAACATATGTCAGTAAGATTAATACATACTTATACAGAAAGAGTCCATACATGCATGCATAAGAAAACACACACACACACACACACACACACACACACACACACATATATATATATCATTAGAGTAAACAAGACATCTAAAATACAATAACAACATATGCATGAAACATGATGGCTATGTTATATTAATAAGTGAAAGTTCAAATTATACAGTAGAACCATGACCAACCACTAGTCTCGATAGCGGAATGTTACAGTCACTACTGCCTACTCCTCCAAAGAGATGTATTCGCTCTACATTGTGGAGAAGCCAAGGTTCATTACAATACTCTCCAATATTTCTCAAAGATACTCCTATCAGAAGCTTGGCTGACCAAAAGCCCTATCAATGAGTTATCAGGTACTATAAATAGAAAAGGGTTGGGTGACCCTTGACATTCCCCCTTTGTGACTGTTCACCTACCATCATGACTCTTCAACTACTCTATGACTGTTACATTCAAATATCGACACTTGGACTTCCACTTTACAAGATGTTACATTCAATCTACACATGTACCCATGTGAGACAAAATATGCTTGAACAAGCCATTCAAGACATCACTAAGACTTGGACGGTTGTGAGACGAACAACTCTTTGACATCCCCATGGTGATCGACCATGACAAGTTGATGTATTGGTGGTCCATGATGGTGTCCGCACACTCAATGGTGACATCCTCCTGAAAGTGAACTCTTGCCTTTGTTGCATCTGGGTACATTGATATGGTTCCTTTGTCCAACTTGTCTGATAGAATGTGCATGCTCATCTTGGGTGCGGCCAAACCAACAACACATTGATGCATAATGTCTGTGTTGATATCCAAGTGTGTGTTGGTGGTTATGTGCATCAACTGTCAAACTACACGTTCAGCCCCAGTCAGACTGACTTCATGTCTTCACCTTGTTGAGTGTGCCAATGGGTGGGATCGAATGCATGCGTACAATGACATGCATGTTGTTGAACTCCCCTGCATGTGATCGACAACACTGCTCACCTTGTCTGCTCCATGCCAGCTACTGGAATGGATCTATAACTTGTACGGACGCAATTTCATCAATTTTTGCATGTCGCAACCCTTGTTGTACATGTTCTCGGTGCAACCCTTCTCTCGTCTATACAACTGTTGTTCTTCCTTGAGTTGCTACTTCAACACATGCAACTCCTTCTATGTTTCTCTCTGTGGCTTTGCATGATCTTCGTGTCCTATTATCACCTCATAGCCTCAATCTCCAAATATATCTTCATCACAAGTGGATCTGCTTTTAACTTCTGGCTTTGCTCCACCTTCATGTTATCAACAACCTTCCTCTTGTATTCAACGCGTACAGGTGTCCTACTATCTGCTGCTAGTTATGGTGTTGCGATGTTGTTGCCATTTCATCTTGATATCCTTGTCTATGAACAACTGGATGTCTTCATAGGTAGGAAAGCTCATATACAATTGCTTGATTGTATCTCCCGTTGTGTTCTCAACAATGTCTTTGACTCTGCTCTCCTAGAAGCCATTGTGCCTGTGCCACTGAGAAGCAAACAAACACTTGTGATACCTAGATACATAAGAACACTCATGGCAAGAAATTTGTCAGTAGAAAACCAAAACAAACATGAGGACTGACATGCAACATACCTGTGTCACTCGTCGTGAAGATTACGCAATTTCCACTGGGAGGTCAGGCTAACTGCCAAAACTGCGCAAGGGACAGTCCGGGCTATTGGGAGGTTGATTGACTAATAGAACTATGTAATGCACAGTCCAGCCTGGTCTGCCAGATGCTCATATTACACAATGCATAATTTCAGCTGGCAAGTGATGCAGACCTAGGGACTGCATTGCGCAATTTTCTGGGCTTGCAGTCACTGCCTCTCAGAATTGTGCAAAGCAAGAGGGGAGGGCACTAACTTGCCATATTTTCACATTTTCTGGGAGGAAGGTAGGGCCTTCCCTCTCAAAATTGCGTAATTTTGTCCAGGCAAGACAAATTCTGTCTGGGCCAAGGTAGCCTAGACCCGCCGATAGACGACTAAAACATGAGAAGTATGAATGCATGGTGAAGCTAAGTTTAAACAAGAGTGAATGATCATGCATGAAAATAGTGAGTGCAGGATTCAAAAGATGGGACAACATACATGTGTGTGAAGCAGGTCATCACGACAGGGACCGTCAGTTCAAAAACAGTATCATGCATGTGACAACAGTGGGATGTGAACGAAGACTAAAACAATGCTTGTACAACCTAAGATACATTAAAATGATAGCAAGCGTTCATTAAAATCAAGCAAACAACCCTCACACATGTCGAAACACAAAAGGTAACAAAAGCGTAGTGCAAGACATGCAAAGCAGCCTTACGTCGAAACAACCGAGCTGAATGTGTTGACGACTCCTAGATTTGATGTGGGATGGCAGAGCTTCAAGATCAATGTGAGGAATGAGCTCTGAAGTGTTCAGTACATATTCTTTTATAAGATCAAGGTCATGATGTGCATGCCACAAACCTGGGAAGAGTGACACTTGGTGTGAGGTTTTTAAAATGATCCTTGCATGTGACCTCCAGCTGCTAAAAATAGATCCCTAAATCTAAGGATGCTCTTTTCTGTTGCCTTTGCTATTTCAGGGAAAAACAAACCATGCATGCAAATAAGGATAGTTCAGTCCTAGAGGGGATCGATTGACTTGAAGACACATGCAACAATCTACAAGCCTAGGAGAGGGATTTGTGTTGTTTTTGGGCTTAGGAGAGCTTGCAGTCATAGAGAGATTGCACAATTTCTAGGAGGAATAGGTGATTATCTCCCATTATTACACAATTCCTGGGTTAACAAGTTGTCATGGGATGAATTGCGCAATTTTTTAGAGGAAGCTTGACAGGTAGCATTACACAATTCTTGACCTCAGTGGGTTGGATAGCTAATTTTCTCAATTTCTAGAGGGAAGGCTGGTTCCCCTCCAAAATTGCACAATTTTCTAGGGGAGCTTCTTGGCCAACACATGGTCTAACTCCGGAAAGATAGCCTGTGAGGGGAGTGAAGCAAATTGACATGCATAGGCTTACAATACACTGAGAAACAATTGAAGCCTATATGTTTGACGATGCAAGACATGCTGCTAAGGATGGTTGATAGGAAGGCTCCAAAATGAAGCTAAGGCAAAATTTTGGAGGTTTTTTGTAGCCGCTACAACACTTGGCGACACATTGGTAGAACTCCATCTCTTTGAATGGACCTTGTTCGTGAAAATCAAGTCTAACACCTCCGGAAGTATTGGTCAATTCTTTGTTCGTCTTTGTTTCCACACTTACTTGATTGTAATATGTACCATCTGCAAAGCTCTTGGATGGTCGGCACACATTCCAAACCAAGTCAACGTAGTTGTTTTGATTGGGGATGAGGGGTATATTGGTGCACAAGCTTTATGGTCGTCAGATTTTTAGTTTCATCTATGGTGTTGCTTCGCTGCCAACAAGCCTCGACAATACCTCGATGGAGTCACGCAGGAACACAAGAATCACTCCACTACCAGCAAGCCTGGTCAGTTCCCCAACAGAGTTACTTGTATCACCTCTCTGCACATGAAGCCTTTGTCTTCTTTTAGCTTATTCATTTTTCATATTTTTGAATTTTTTCACTTTTTCATTTTTTCATTTTTCATAATTGTGCATAACACTTATTCATTTCAGAGGCGGAAGAGGGATCCCAACTTATTGAGAATAGAAGAGTTTGTTACTTTAGAGAAGTAGTTTGTATATACCTTTGATGTTCTTGCTAAGGTTTTTCCCCTCACCTTACACTACTTGACTGATTTGACTTGAGGATAACCCAAGAACAATCGACTACAGTAGGTGACACTAGTTAGCGCACGAGTTTTGGGTTTTCACCAAGGTTTGCATTGAACAACAAGTATTTTCCATTGATGTGTCATGCACTGAAGATATCAAGTTATTCATAAGAGAGAAAACAAAAAATAACCAAATGTTGATAGTTGTACAAGTCCTCTTGTACTTTACCCATCTTGTTTCAAGAGTCACACATGATCCATGTAAAACTATCCTACAAATGCAAAAAATCAAACAAACCAGAAAAGAAAGCAAGAAGTGGAAGAAAATGCGTAAGCAAATCGAGTAAGAAAACAAACAAGAAAGCAAGAAAACACACAAGGTAATAAGAAAACATGCATGCAAGCAAACAAACCAAAAGGAAACACTACTCCTACTCCTAAGGTAATAGTGCATGGGTTTGGTCACGCGAAGTGACACTTCCAATGCAGCCACCGACACATTAGTCGACCCATGTTGGTGAAGACATGGTTCACGAACAACACAGTTGTGTAAACCATCAAACAAGAAAGATATAGCAATGAAGACTAATACACTTCAAGCTTAAATGCATCCACAGAAAAAAAACGAGTGAAAGCACATGACATGCAGCCCATAGACATACCATGATGATGTGCGACACTATGTGTAGATGTTAAGCACAAAAATACTATTGAGTGTGACATGCAAGCACATGTGAGGAAGGTGGACCACTTACATTATGGAGGAACGTAGACCTCCAATGCATGAGTGATGGGATCATATAGTTCAAGTGGAGGAAGTGAAATCTCAGTGTTAGATTGTTCTTGAGTACATATAGATGAGTGATGAGGAGCCTTGGGTGTTTGAACAATTTCTTGATCATAAGTGAAGCCAACCTTAGGACAATGAGGGCTTGACATAACCATCAACTCGAGCTGAAGTGCCTCAACAGTCTAGGGGGTTTCAACTTCATCGACAGATGGATCATCGTAGACTAGTGGATTGGACCAATTAACAACGAGTGAATCAACATCATGATCGGATTAAGCGGTAAAGAGATCACAAAAACCAATATCAAAAAATTTAGGATGTTGGTTGGAATCCTCATGATTAGATGAATTGCACAGAGACGTAGATGAGAAGCAAGAATGTTCACCCTCTGCATTTTTGGAAAAAATAGATGAAAAATCAATTGGATTTTCAATGAATGATTTGTCCTCTCCATTCTTGGATGATGGATTGACATCCCGTGTGTTCTGCGAATGATCAACAATGGCTGCATCCATAAACGGAGATACACATGTGAGATCAAGGATGGAAGAATCATCATAGATGTCAGGGAAGAATGGAGGAGGCTCAGATGGAAGGGATTCATCCTTTGTCGGGGTTTGATGCTCAAGCTCCCAGTCACACTCTTCATGAATGACAATGCAGGTTGGTTGTGCAACACCAACTCCATTGATAGCTTGATCCTCGTTTACAAAAAGTATAGATTCTGGAATGGAAGAACACAAGACAATGTCATCTAGAGGATCGTCAGAGTATGAAGACGGAGGCTCAAGTAGGAAATACATGTGATAATCCATGGGATTCACAACCCAATCTGCGTGAAAATCGAAATAAGTGATGTTGGGAGGATGTCACAGTTGAACGAATGTGTGTTCTTGTTCTCCCACATCACTCTACGGTGGTGGAGTTGTTTGATGAGGGGACGAAGGATAATCACTTGTGACATCCACCGTGTCTGTCTGTGATTGCACAGCTCCATCACTGAAGTATGCTAAGTAGGGCTTGGGCTTAAACTTTCTTTTAGGATTAACGGATTTGGTAAAACACAACTCAATAATGTCCATGAGATACTGGAATTTCATCTGACTTTTCAGAGCTTGAAACCGCAACACACGGAAGGGGTCCCAAAATTCCATAAGCGATTCATGCGGGGCCTTTTGTTGTTGTAACATATTTTGGTCAAGATGTTTTGGATCAAAATTATGGCAAGTAGATTTAATGATATCACATAACTGCTCAAGTGAGTTCACGTTGCTAGGAGAAAGACTCCAGCTTCAGATTCACTGTGTGTATGCAAGTAGCACGCTGGCCTCTTCTGCATAGAACTTGTCTATAAGGACTGCATAGAAGTTTTATAAGTACTCAAGCTAGGCTACTTCAACCTCACCATCATATGTGAATTTGACCAAGAGATCAGCGAACTCCTTGTCATGTCGAGAGGTTTGGCATAAGAAAAACATCGTGGAGGGATGAGTGTGACAATATCCATGGTAGATGTGCAAAGGTTCAAAATTGGATGAGAGGACACAACTGGTCATATGGCCCTACTTCTAGCACCATAAATGTTGATGGTGCTAGACCTGCCAATATGTCAGGGGATCTCCTTGGTAAGAAGTCCCAAGTAGACCTTAGAATTTTTGGTGTAGGATTCCCAACAGTGGGTCGTACGATATCAACTTGACCGCACTTACTCATAGAGGCAAGTAAGGTGTCCTTATTGGTAGCAAGGGTGTGACATGTGTGACAAGAAAAGGAAGGTGCATGAATGGTTCTAACGCACGGAAAGTGAGGTGGGTGTGCCCCTTGGAAACCTGTGGAAGAATGCTGCTTGGAAGGGAACACACAAGGAAAGATGCATCATACACTACAAATCAAGTAAGCTAAAAATCAAAATGGATGGTTAAACCAACAACATGTCTTAGTAGGATTCATACATACTTATACAGAAAGAGTCCATACATGCATGCGTAAGCAAACAGATACATATATGATTAGAGTAAACAAGATAGTTGAAATACAATAACAATATATACCTGGAATGTGTCGGCACTGTTATATTAAGAAGTGAAAGTTCCAATCACAAAGTACAACCATGACCAAGCACTAGTCTCGATAACAGAACATTACAGTCAATACTGCCTGCTCCTCCAAAGAGATATACTAGCTCTGCACTGTGGAGAAGCCAAGGCTCATTACAATACTCTCCAAGATTTCTCAAAGATACTCCTATCAGAAGCTTGGCTTACCAAAAGCCCTATAAATGAGTTATCAGGTATTATAAATAGAAAAGGGTGGAGTGACCCTTTACATTCCCCCTCTGTGACTGTTCACCTACCCTCATGACTTTTCAACCACTCTATGACAGTTACATTCAACTATCAACACTTGGACTTCCACTTTACAAGATTTTACATTCAATATGCACATGTACCCATGCAAGACAAAATAGGCTCGAGCAAGCCATGCAAGACATCACTAAGACTTGGATAGTTGTGAGACGTCCAACTCTTCAACATCCCCATGGTGTTTGACCGTGACAAGCTGATGCCAAGCTTGGTGGTTTGTGATGGTGTCCACGCGCTCAATGGTGACATCCTGCTGAAAGTGAACTTTTGCCTCTGTTGCATCGAGGTACACTGATATGGCTCCTATTTCCAACTCATCTGATAGCATGCGCATGGTTGTCTTGGGTGTGGCTGGATCGGAAACACACTTATGCATAGTGTCTATGCTAATCTCCAAGTGTGTGTTGATGGCTATGCGCATCAAATTTCAAACTACATGTTCAACCCCAGTCAGACTAAGTTCATGTCTTTGCCTTGGTGAGTGTGACAATGGGTGGGATCGCATGCGTGCATACAATGACATGCATGTTCTTGAAATCCCTTGCATGCAATCAACAACACTGCTCATCTTGTTTGCTCCATGCTAGTTGTTGGGATGGATCTATAACTTGTATGGGCACAGTTTCATTAGTTTGTGTATGTCGTGCCCCCTATTGTACATGTTCTTGTTGCAGCCCTTCTCTCGTCTGTACAATTGTTGTTATTCCTTGATTTGTTACTTCAACACATGCAACTCTTTCTCTGTTTCTCTCCCTGCATTCACGTGATCTTCGTGTCAGGTCGTCACCTCATAGCCTCAATCTCTAGAGTTAGTCTTCATCACAAGTGGATCTGATTTGAACTTGCAGCTTTGCTCAGCCTTCGTTCTGTCAACAACCTTCCTCTTGCAATGCTGCTACCATTTCATCTTGATGTCCTTGTCTACTAACAACTTGATGTCTTCATAGGTAGGCAAGCTCATAGACACTTGCTCGACTGCATCTCCAATTGTGTTCTCAACAATGTCTTTGACTCTGCTCTCCTAGAAGCCATTCTGCATGTGTTGCTGAGAGGAAAATGAACACCTATGATACCTTGAGACATAGCAACACTCATGGCAAGCAATCTGTCAGTAAAAAACCAAAACAAACTTGACTCACTTTCAACATACCTATGTGAGTGGTCGTGAAGATTGCGTGATTTCTGTCAGGGGGTCAGGAGGTCAGGAGACAACCCTCACACAAGATGAAACAAAAAAAGCAATAGAAGCACAGCACAAGACATGCATGCAAATTAGGATAGCTCAGTCCTGGAGGGGACCGGTCGACCGGAAGGCACATGCAACAGGCTACAGGCCTGGGAGAGGGATTTGTGCATTTTCTGGGCTTAGTAGAGCTGGCTGTCCTAGAGGGATTGTGCAATTTTAGGTAGGAACAAGTGACTATCTCCCAAGATTGTGCAATTCTTGGGTTGAGTAGTTGTCCTAGGATGAACTACATAGATTTTCAGAGGAATTTTGATAGGAATCATTATGCAATTCTCGAGCTTAGCAGGGTGGCCAGATGATTTTCACAATTTCTGGAGGGAAGGGTGGTTTCCGTCCAGAATTGCACAATGTTTTGGGGGAGTTGCTTGGCTAGCACATGGTCTAAGTCCAGAAAAACAGCCTACAAAGAGAGTGAAGCAAAATGACATGCACAGGCTGAAAAGTCACTAAGAAGCAACTGAATCCTATATGCTTGATGGTGCAAGAAATGTTGCTGAGGATTGTTGGTAGGGAGGCTCCAAAACAAAGATAAGGTGAAATTTTGTAGGTTGTTTGTAGAGGCTACAACAGATGGAAAATTATGGAAAGATTCCATGGTTGATGAAATGGTATCTTTGGACAAAAATGAGGCTTCATATCTCATGGAGTTTTTGGTTAGAAGGGAACCCATTGGTAGAAAATGGGTGTTTAATAATGAGATGAATGCAGAAGGGAAGGTGGAGAAATACAAAACTCGGTTGGTAGAGAAGGGTTATTTCTAGGTGCTAGGAATTGATTTTGGTGATATTTTTTCTCTTGTTGCTAAGTTAGGTTCTATTATATTACACTTACCTATTGCTACTACTTTTGATATTGAGGTAGAACGTATGGATGTGAAGACATCATTTATTCATGGGGACCTAGAAGAAGAGATTTTAATGAAGCAACTTGAAGGCTTTACAGTGAAGGGAAAGAAAGAATTGGTATGTAGGTTAAAAAATCCTATGTATGGGTTAAAACAATCACTAAGGACGTTGCATCAAAAGTTTGATACATATATACAACGACTTGGCTTAATCAAAAGAGAAGAGGATCATTATGTATTTTAAATTAATTGGTGATTCTCTTATTTATTTGGTCTTGTATGTGGATGATATGTTGCTGATTTGAAATGACAAATAAATCATCCAGGATTTGAAGATCCAATTGTCCTCCAAATTTAACATGAAGGATCTTGGTGCCGTAAACTATATTTTGGGCCTAGAAATTAAATGAGATCAGACAAAAAGGAAGCTCTGGTTAAAGCAGAGGAAGTATGTTGAAACAATGTTGTAGAGGTTTAATATGTAGGATAGTAAACCGGTGAAGGTTCTTATTCCTGTAGATGTAAAGGTATCTATTGAGCAATGTCCCAAGACACAATAAGAGGAAGAGGACATGTCTCGTGTTCCATATGCAAGTGTAGTTAGTAGCTTGGTGCATGCAATGATTTGTATTAGAATAGACCAGGCATTGAACATGCAATGGGAGTATTGAGAAGGTTTATATCAAGCCAGGGAAGGATCATTAGACAACAATCAAGCGGATATTTGGGTATTTGTGTGGCACTGGTGATTATGGTCTGTGCTACCAAGGAAGACCAAGATTGGAAAGAGATTTGGAAATCTATGGCTTCGTTGATGCATACTTGGCTAGAGATTTGGATCAAAGAATATCTACAAGTGGGTATGTGTTTAACCTATTTGGAGGAGAAGTTAGTTGGATGAGTAAGAGATATCCTGTAGCGGCTCTTTCAACTACATAGGTTGATACATGGCATCCACTCATGAAAGCAAGGAAGTAGTTTGATTGCAGAGATTGTGGTTAAGTATGGGGTCAGTACAATGAGCTATAAGGATAGACTGTGATAGCCAAAGTGCAATTTTCTTGGAAAAGAACCCTGCTTATCATTCAAACACAAAGCACATTGATGTTCAATATCACTTTTTGAGGGATATGGTTGAGGAAAAAAAAGTGTCGTTGGTAAAGGTGGACACTTTTAAGAATGTTGCAGATGCATTAACGAAGTTTTTGAGCACTGAAAAATTTTCTTGGTGTAGAGAAAAAATGGGCATTGTAGGGTTGGACCAATGACTAAGCTATCTTGTGACCCTTTGTGTGGAAAAGAAAACAACAAGTGGGAGAATGTTGGGTGTGTGTTATATTCTTTCTATAACTAGTCGCATGTGCAGGGGGGCAAATCTCCTCCTATTCCTTGCACCTGACACAACAAGGGGGTCACAGGGGGGTGGCAGCCCCCCTTTTGGGGGGTTTGCAAGGTGGCGGTAGCCTCTCCCACATAGGAATTTTTTTTTGTCCCTATAAGAGCTGGGTGGACCTACCTATCATTTTGTGCATGGGTTTTGCACCTGTTTCTGGGCATCATGGTTTTTTGCCCATGGTATTTTGTAGATTCGGTCAAGGGAACTATGGTTATGTTCTAATACAGGGTTCATGGGTTGGGGTTTTTGAATTCTTTGGCATGCATATATATATGTATTGTAACATTGAAAGGAACATAATGAAAAATCAATATGGTAGTCCTAGTTTTTGGATCTAGGAGAAAATATTTGTGTATAGTTTCTTTATGTTTTATGGCCTCTCTATTATTTATTTTCTATTTTAAGAATTCATTTGCAAGTAATTTTTTTATAGGGTTAAAACCTACATTAGTGATAGCTAGAATTCATATTGATCTTGCTGAAATATTTGGCCCCCTTGAGTTGGTCCATAAGGTCATCAATCCATGGGATTGGATACCTATTCCTGATAGTGATATTGTTTAATGCCCAATAATCAATGCAGAGCCTCCATGCCACATCCTTATTCTGTACAAGTATGATCGGGTTCCCCTAAGGCGAGGAACTTAGTCGGATGTGCCCTTTTGCAGAAACTCCTAAATTTTCCGCTTCATCTCTTCATTTTCCAAAATGGAGCATCGATATATCGACCTGTTGGGTAGGGTTATTCCAGAAGTTATATCGATCGAATGCTTGACATGACATTGCAAGGTTACCCTTGTGGGTGAGGAGAATATGTCCCTTTATTCTCCCACAACCTTATCCACCTGCTTCTTCTACATGGAGGAACCCTTCCCCGGGGGCATGGATATAACCACGATCTTCCCCTTAGTTTGAGACTGAATCAGAAAGAAATAAAAATTCCAGGTCTGGGAGATGATCTTATTGCATTTCTTAATAGAGATCAAAGAGATGGCGGTAAGTGGGGCTATCTTCGGTATCTTGTTAAACTTATTACCCAAAGAAATAATAATAGTGTTAGGCCTCGACTCGTACACAACATGATGCTTCCAAAAGTATGGTTGGCCTAATAATACATCACAAACTTCAAGAGGAGAAACATCACATAATACCTCATTTGTGAAGGGCTTTATGCTGTCTGGAAGTTGACACCGTTGGCTAACTCGAAGATCTCATCCTTGGTGAAGACACCCAATGGTGTATGGCTATGGGTATGGTATGATCAGTAGGCCCAAGTGCTCCACGACCTCTAGTGAAATGAGGTTATTTTGGCTCTCGTTGTTCAAAATTAATTGTAGCAGTGAACCCATCACCCACATCTATGAATAGAAGAGACACTCCCCCTCCTTTGGATCTTCGGGCTCAATCTTCTGGATCTTGGTGGTGGCAGTAGTGGTGCTTGGCTCTACATCAATAATATGCTTCCCTTTTTCAGTCCCCTTGTTGGGTTCTAACTCAAAGTCACAACATGCATCTGACTACGAAGCCTTCAACTCGACCACCAATGATTGCTTGGCTCGACACTCACTTGTGTTGTGAGTGGGGGTCTTATGGAAATAACACCACTTTCCTCTCTATTTTTTTGTCTTCGTGGTGTTTTTCTTTCCTTCTGGCTTCGATGAGTTGTCCTTTGTCACCCCACCTTCAATTTTTCCATTTTTCTGTGGTTTGGGGGTGCATTTCCCTTGCTTCAGATTCATAGATCCAAAGTATCACTTCTTCTATTTAAACGTATGTTTGATCTTGATAGTTTATCGGTAGGTGGCGCCAAGTGAGGAGATTTCTAGGAACTCGAACTCGTCTTGGATGTATTTTTGTGGATAATCATGTTACTTCAAGTACTAGTTACCACTCAAAATCCTTGATACCCAACTTTTTTCGAAGGGTGTGAAAAATATTTGTGAACTTTGCCACGTCTTGGTCCCTTCCCTCCTGCAGTGTGGTCAACTTTATGCAATTATATTCATATCTCCCGACAGGGTAATACTGCTCCTCGATGGAATCTTAGAAAGAGTTCCAAGTGGATGTGGATGAAAAAATTGAGGATTCCCTCTCATCCTTCTTCTCAGAGTAGGTTTCCCACCAATCCTTGATGTAGGTGGTGGCTTTGAGGAGTGAAAAGGTAATTTTCTCCCTAATGGAAAAATTGTGAACCAAAAAATACCCTTCCAACATATTTAACCATCTATATATGACATCTGCATCTATTTGGCCTTAAAATATGGGAATGTCAAAGTTTACTTGTACCTTGAAGGGAGTGGTGCCTCTAGAGTGGCTTTCGGATGAAGATGTGTCACCTGTTGTCATCCACCGAAGGATCTGGACATAGTTGTCCGTCATCGCATTCATTTTTCACCTAAGGGATTCTTCAAGCATTATTTTGAAGGGATATCCTACTCCATCATCTTTCTGGTCTTCCACCATGGGACATTGTCAGTTCTTGTAGGGCTGGTCTTGCAAAGGTTCAACTAGTTCGAGCCCTAATGCATTATACCCTGACCTCATTGGGGACTTGCAAAGAAAAATTGAGAAAGAGAAGATCTCTCTAATACCCCTGATCTAGACTTATCAAGGAAGGCAACATAATAAAAATATAACCATAAAAACAAATATGCAATAGATACAAACCTTCATTTCATTAATATCAAAGAATTGAAATATGCTTACATATAGAATGGAAATAAACTCGCTCAAGCAATGGTAGCTTATGTTTGAGAAGAGATGTGGAAGGTACATGCCTTTGAATTGTGTTACAATGAGGCTTGAAGGCCTATTTATTGTTGAGAAATAATGTAAAACCCAAAACATCAGAAAACTAACCCTAGGAGATGAAGCACCAAAACTATCGGCCCTGTTGGGGTAAATTGGTATGTCAACTTCCCGGAGTTGTAACTTTGGCATACGATATCTATTTGATGCGTATGATACCTTGTTAGAAATATCTATCCAAGGAATATAAATTTTGACTGCAAACATCATTTGAAGATCGAGGTTTTCCCATTTTCCAAAAAAGCTTCGTTTAGGGCCTCAAAATGGTTTTGGAGGTTCACGACCCGAAAAACTGCCAAAAATAGTAAATTGTGCTACAATTACGAAAACTGAAAGAAATAATGGTATAATGGTCAAGGTCCAAGTGGAATAGGTGGGTCGCCACCAATATCCACCAATATCCACTAGGATCAATTTGGTTTTTAATTTTAAA